>CM032448.1:96915732-97078232 GCA_019049505.1 Pachyrhynchus sulphureomaculatus
CCAGAATTTTTTTCAAATTTTTTGATCAGTACTTTTCGAGATAAGGTGGGGGACAGCGATTTTTCGCGATTTTTTAAAATAATATAGAGGAAAGGTGCGCAAGTATTACAGTATCGGTTTTCACAAGCTTTCATTTGACACCACACTCGATGACCTAGAAAAATTTTTTTTCACTTCCGATTTCACCCCCAAAACTAACCCCTAAGTCAATATTTAACTTTCAAAACTACACGGCCTGATGAGGCCATCAATTCCTATATTAGACCAAATTCAACTTTCTATGAAAAATAGTTTCGGAGAAAATCGGGTGTGACAGACAGACACCGAAGTCATCTATAAGTGTTCCGTATGGAACACTAAAAATATTGCCCATGAAAAAATGTCAATTTGAAAACATAATTTTTTTCCGGTGTTGAAAAAACATATTTTTCAATCACATTAACACGCATGCAATGGCGACTTTTTTTAAGGAACAGTCAGTGGAAGACCTTGGGGTTCTTGTTGAAATAAAATTATTATTCGATGTCTACACAGATAACAGCGTGAATGGTGCTTATATAATTCTAGGATTTGTTATTTAACAATATAAAAATTCTAGGCATTTAAATACGTTAGCGACACTTTTTATGCTTATGTTTTAACGACCTTAATTTTGCAACGACTGTCTCGAATTCATATATAATATGCATAAATTTATTCAAAATAGGCTCTAAAAATATTTGGTGTTTAGAAAACGTTCAAAAAAGTCTGTTGTAGTTTCATTACAAAATTATATCTTTGAAACATTTACTTATTTATTTATTTAATTATTTTAACTGAGACGAACACAAAGTATTTATAGGGCCGTGTAAAGCAATAGGTCTAAGTTAACAATGTAAATAAAAACAGGACAATAACACACGTGCATATGGTACTGACGCTCCAAACAACACAGTAGAAGTTTATAAAACTACAACGCATCTGCGAGGTCACGAACGAATTATGTAAAAGACACGTCAAAGATTCACACTGATGTGGCTATTCGTTATAATATTGATCCATATTTTGTACATTGGTTGATCCTTACATAAGTAGTCGCATAGTTCTTGGAAGAGAGAAATAGTTTCTTGAATCTTCCAGGGTCCTCTGGGATGTAACAAACTTGAGGTGTTCCAATCAAGGATGGTCAAACAAACACTACCATCTATCGATTTTAATAAAAATTTAATAGAATGATATTCCTTGCGTTTCTGAAGGTTATCCAAATTAATGCTGCTGCAATATGATTGCATTTTGTATCCTGGTCTGACCGCATACACTCTATTCCTTTTTAAATAGTTATTTTCGAAAACTGTTTTTTGCTCATGACTCCAATGGCTAATTAATATTTATTTACTATCAATAGGTGACTACATCCGGAACCCACTATTCCAATTTGGTTCTCACCAAGGAAGCAAACAAGGTTTTAAGTACAGCTGTGTTCTTATACGATCTTACTAATTTCTCAAATAAATCCCATTATTTGTGTTGCTTTCCGCTGTTTACTTTATTCTATGTGAGACACCTAAGCAACTTAACTTAGCATTAAAGTCAAATAAATCGCCCAATCCAGTGTATTGTATACCTTAATAATCACGATCCATCACTTTTTCAAAACCATCGAATAATTCACAGAGCAAAGGACACAGATTTTTTAGCAAACCAAAAATCATTAAAAACCTGGGAGTTAGCTAACTAGCGTTGAACATCAAATTTATTGACGACACACAAATTATAAACTCTGTGTAAAATCATTTTTGTAAACTTTTTGCATTCCTCAAGTGTTGTACCACCGGCAAGTACAGCTTTAAGCCATCCAGTAATTAATTTGATTAATTGACAATCTGTAACTGTTTTATCGTTTGTAAATATTTAAATAAAAAACGGATCAGTGACAAGTTTTGTTCCGTAACGTTGATTGCTTTTAAAATAAAAAATCGTTTGTATTAAATGATAAATGATTTCACAAAACAACACCCTAAATGAGTTGTTTAACAAAGTTTTTTTTCTGTTCTTGGACTCGAACACTGTATTGGACCTTGTTAATTTTTGTTTTGTTTTGATACCAGATAAATTTATTAAAGGTTGCAACTCGTTGTATACATTTTCGCTCAATATACACCCCGTGGGAGGAATATTCCAGAACTTTTTACAAAATTTTTTGTTAGTTTATTATTTAGAGAGTTAAGGGGAGATAAGCGACTTTTCGCGATTTTAAAAAAAATAATACCAAAAATAAGTCGTGCACAGGTATTTACATTCATATATATTTTGGAACTCTGGGTTTTTACAAGCTCTATTTGTCACCCCACTCGTTGGCCTGGTAATTTGTTTTTTTCACTTCCGATTTCACCCCCAAAACTAACCACCGTAAGTCAAAATATAACTCTACAGAAAATACACGGCCTCCTGATGAGGCAATCAAATGTTTAATTAATTGTACCAAATTTCACCAAATTTCAACTTGCTATGCTACTAATTAGTTTAAGAGAAATGCGGTGTGACAGACAAGACAGTCACCCGAAGTGATCTTATAAGTGTTTCCATAACGAACATTGAAGAGTTAGGGGCCTCAAGTTGGATGATTTATAACCTATTATATTGAAACATATTGAGATCGCTGTGTATCAGTTAATAACTTGAAAAAAGTGCAAAAATCTTGTCATGCTAAATCGCGAAGGCTCTGCAGCTTAGCCAGGTATGGTATATTGTGAGTCTATTTTGTCCAAAAGCTTTAGAGAAGTCAGTGATAACCACGTCAACCGTGGCCCTTATTGTCATAGAAAACTTGATTAAAAATGTTGTGACAAAACATTCCCGGATTTGGTGGTAGTTGCCTTCCCGTTAAAAGTAGTGATTGTTTTCCACAGCAAGAAGTGGTTTAATGTCTAACTTATCTGATATGTAGTCGTATAAATAAACACCATCAAAAATTTTGGATTAACAAAAAAAACTACAAAATTAATGAGACTGGATATGTAATTACAATATCATCAGACTTTACCCCCTTTTTTAAATACTTAACCATCATCATAAACACCATGTTTTTTTGTTGTTATTTTTATAGTCCTGTCAGTTATTGTGTCTGACCAGGGGATGCCTTAAAATTATTCACCTAGTTTATCAACATTCGTGAAGCTGTACCTCTCACTCCGAATCGGTATGTTATCGGGTTTGAAGAAGGAGATTGCTTTTTTTATAAATTATAACGTTGAATATCTGCACTAGTACCAGACAGATACACATTTTGGACTGCTCAAGCCTACACGATTGGTGAAATATTTGCTATATCAAAGTCTTTTTTTTCATCATACAATGATTCACAAGATTCTATAATTTCAAACTCACAACTGGGTAACCTCAAATAGTGCGGGCTGAAGAAAATATTAGTTATAAGTAGTATTGTAAATAAACGGGAATAATATTTAAATAAACGTTTTACATCCCTTCAAGATCAGACCGACATTTCATTCTGCAAAAGTATTATATGCCTTATTGAAAGGGAAGTTTTTACGCGCGAAGTTCACGGTCTCTGTAACAGCCACATCCCCACCTCTTGAATGGCGGTCAATACGGACAACTAACCGTTTTACTATCATTATATATTCTGACCCTGCTGTATATTACGAATAATTTTATGTAAAGGGACTGCCCTGATTTCTTGGAATGCCTTATCACATTCAATGTTTCTCAGAAGAAGTGTGTGTCGCATGAAATTGTGATTTAAGTTACGTTTTTCAGATCGTGTCTGTTTTTTAGCGCCTCCGTTATAGAATTTGGTGAGATTTTCCCTATTGATCGAAGTTATGTACTGGTTGATCGAACTGTTCGGTGATGAAGTATTGTTGAAGTTGGTAATTTCTATTTTAAGGTAGTCAGAGTGAATATAATATAGTTACTACAGTATACCTATCAAGGGCTATACGACTTTTATAAAATTTAATGCTGTTAATCCGGTGCGACATAAAGGATTTTATGGAAATAATTATTGTCAAATTATTATTGGAATACGCGATTGCATCTAAGCCTGTATAAGGTGCGCTCCGACAAAATTAGAATTTATTTTACGGACCATGTCTATACAGCCTGTCATCACCTAATTGTGGTTACAATCTTGCTTCACAAGACTTTGATTCAGGGGACGCGGAATGTAATATCGATGTATCTGGTTAATATGTCTTTAGGAATAGCCCTTCGTTACTGGACCGCTCCCCTTTTATGGCTACTCCCTCACACCCTTAGATTCCCTAAGGGGGCCTAGATTTAGTAAGCTCGGACGTCTATCGGGACCATAAAAAGGGCGCCATACCGTACGACAAAGAGGAAATTGGTTTCAAAGATGAGGATTTGGACGTGAGGAGCTGGTCTATCCTGTTTCTAACCTTCCACTTTTAGCTCTAGAAGAATTTGTATATAATTTGTAGGAAGTTGTTTTGTGTCGGGCGTTTTGGGGGTATATGTACTGTAATCAGTGTATTTTGTGAACAGGTTATGTTCAGTTTAGGTGTAGCTCATTAAACTGAAAGATAATATAGCTTATATAGAACTAGTGTGAAAGAGTGTCGACGACATAATTCAACTCTTTGATAGACAGAAAGCAAAAATTTGTAAGCTATGAGGTGAATGCATTCTTATATTTTCAATTAATTACAATTGTAGGTTTTTAGTATTGCATGTTTATTGAAATCCGAAAACAGTACAAATTTTTGGTTTGTGTACGTAAAGTTGCGCTTTTACAAAATGGTGGCGACAGGCTTAGATTTGCCAGGGGGTAAATCTATAATACGTATTATTTAAAATTGCAGTATTCTCTGTCTGTCTGTCTGTCGTTAGTGCGCCTATAACTGAAAAACCACTTATCCGATTTATGTACTTTTTTTTAATACACATACATATATTCTCTGGCCAGGTTATATGCTATTTTTAGTTCGATAGGTAGCATAAGGAATGAGCAGTGACGTAAAATAGTGGAATGATGTCGGTAATAAGTTTGCCCGCTAGCTCGTGCCTTTGCAATACACAGGCCTAAACCATTAAAATATGGAAACAATATTATGTAGCAAAGAATATCTGTAATGTATAATCTATAATATATATAAAATGCAATGTCTCTCTGTCTGTCTGTCCCATTAGTGCGTTTAGGCAAGAGATATATCTGTAATGTATAATCTATAATATATATAAAATGCAAAGTCTCTGTGTCTGTCTGTCTGTCTGTCCATTAGTGCGTTTATCACGTGGGGAACCACTTATCCGATTTACCTGTCTTTTTTTAAATTCATTGCATATAATTCTTTGGCCAGGTTATATAATAACAATAATAATCATATATCTATAATATATAGAAAAATGCAATGTTTGTCTGTCTGTCTGTCGGTTAATGCGCTTATCCATCGAGAACCACTTATCCGATTTACGTGATTTTTAAATTCATACATATGTTCTCTATACCAGGTTATAGGTATATATTTATTGCATCTATAATATATACAAAATGCAACGTATTCTGTCTGTCTGTCTGTCCGTTAGTGCCGCTTATCACTGGAGAACCACTTATCCGATTTTCGTACTTTTTTTTTTTAAAGAATACACTATGTTGTCTCCGTCCAGGGTTATAGGTATATTTTATTACGATAGGTAATGACATAAGGAATGAAGCGAGTGACTATATTAGTTAAATGAAAGTCGGACAATGGTTGCCGCTCAGCGCGTTCTTCTTGTAATGCACTGTCCAAACCATAAAATATGGAACAATATTATGGTAGCAGAGAATAATCATATAATATATATAAGATGCAATGTCTCTATGTCCTGTCTGTCTGTCCGTCCGTTTGCTGGTGCTTATCACTGGAGAACTAACTTCGTATCCGATTTTACGTGCTCTTTTTTTGAACATTACTTATGTTTCTATGGCCAGGGTATAAGGATTTATTTTATTTGGAAATAAGGCAGTGACGATTATTAGTGATTTAAGGTCGGTGTAAAGTTTGTTGCCGCTAGCACGTTCTCTTGCAATACACTCACCTAAAGCATAAATTATGAGAACAATTTTCACGTAGCAAAGAATACATTATATATTTTAAAATGCAAACGTCTCTCTGTCTGGTCTGGTCTGGCCGTTAGTTCGCTTATCACTACGAGAAATCAACTTATCCGATTTACGTGTTTTTATAGATTTATACATTAGATTCTATATAATTCGATATAAGCCTAGATTAATGGGAGATAAGGTGTGGGTATAATGGGTGATAAGGAGATATAATGGGAGATAAAGTCGAAATATGCCTAGATAATGGGAGATAGAGGTGAGATATTGGGAGATAAGTATAAATTAATGGGAAGATAAGAAAGAGTTAATGGGAAGGATAAGCAGAGATAAGTCTAGATAATGGATAGTTAGTAAGGTGAGATAATGGGAGATATCGGTGAAAAATTAATGAGATAGGAGGAGATGGGAAAATTAGGAGAAATAATGGGAGATAAGTCGAGATTAAGCCCTAGATAATGAAAAATAAGGTGAGAGATAGATAAGGGAGATAAGAAGAAAAGAAAAGAAATAATAAGGGGAGAAGATAAGGAGAAATAATGGGAGATGAGCAGGAGATAAGCCTAGATAATGGAAATTATGTAGAGATAATGGGAAAAAATAAGGAGAAGGAATTATTGGGAGGGATGATAAGGAGAATTGGAGAAGATAATAAATAATGGGAGATATTTTATTACTTTGGGTAACATAAGGAATAAGCAGTGGACGATAGTAGTGATTCAAGTCCAACCTCGCGCGAGCGGAGCGCGGGCCCCCGCCCCCGGCCGAGGGGCCCGGCTAGTATAGTATAAACGAAAATTTACATAATCACTTAACTTTAATGACTAACGAGGCAATTATTTACTAGAAATTAATATTTTTGGAATTAGTAACGCCTGTGCAAGTAGAGCTGAGGTCTGCCTTTCTATTAGCATCTGAGTATTCGAAGTCATTAATGGTACGAACTCAACCTTTGGTATTGATTCCTAAATATAATTTTAAGATGGGTTGTATATATATATATATATATATTTATATATATATATTATATTTACTATTATATATATATATATACATATATACGGTGTTATGAAAATAGTTCATATATATTTTAAATACGTGATTTTCAGGTCAAAGTACGGGAAGCATGTGTTATCTTTTTTCTCGATTTAAATAAATGTAAAAAATTTCATTTATCAACCCTGATGCTATGTTTGAGTTACTGGCTGTTAACACTGTTGCCAACTGTCTCCAAACTTTATATCGTCATCATTATCCATCCTCATTAACTGCTGCGAGGATATAGGCCTCCTCTAAGAACTTCCACTGATCTCTGTCCTGAGCGGTGTGCTAACCCAATTTCCTGCCACTCTATTCATGTTATCGCTCCATTTTGTTTGGTGGTCTATCTCTGTTCCTTTTGTTTTGTTGGATCTTCCTCCACCATCGGTTTTCATCCTTTCGGGCTTGTGGCCTGCCCATCTCCATTTTGATTGCATAATTTTTTGGATAATAATCTATTACTGTTGTGTGTTGTCTATTAGGTTAGCCACAGCTCTCTCATTGCCCACTACGAGACTTCAGTTTGTTTGTTTACTGCACGGTTTTGTTAATGTGTGTGTCTCAGCGCCAGCAAACGCATTGTTCATTAACTTTTCTTTTTTAAGCACATACAGTATCCCCAAAAAGCTGCTCCATCCCAAATCCGCTCGACAGTGTATTCACGGGTTTGGTGTATCCTTGCCAATTTGTAATTCATGACCCATATACTTTCAATTTTTGGACGTGCTCCACCCCCCCCCCCCCCCCCCCCCCCCCCCCCCCCCCCCCCCCCCCCCCCCCCCCCCCCCCCCCCCCCCCCCTCGCTTTCGTTAAAATTTCATATTAAATGTTCGTAAACTAGATTAATCATATATTTGGTTTTATGGGAAAGTTAATATTTAGACCATATATTTGCACAGAGTGGTTGACACAGTCAACGCTTTAAAAGCCGGTAGCGCATTTTCGAGGGATCCTTCCTCAAGTAATATAATTCTTGTAAAGCAGCTGAAAAATAGACAGAAGTCCATATTCCAGCAGCTTACTAGCTGTTCTCTTGTCTGTCAAATCCATCCTGAGACGCGTTTCGCCGTATCACAACTCGTCAGTCAGGCTAGGGTTGACAAACAAGAGAACGGTATCAAGTGGTGCTTATCCCAGAAGTTACGGAGCACGATGGTAGGAAACAATGAATTGTATTAAGTACGCATACCTATTACTCCATCGAAAGCTGACACTGCAGCTTTCGAACCGACCGAGTAGTTGACACAGTCAACGCTTTAAAAGCCGGTAGCGCTTTTTCGAGGGATCCTTCCTCGCTCCGTAACTTCTGGGATAAGTACCACTTGACACGTTCTCTTGTTTGTCAATCCTAGCCTGACTGACGAGCCGTGATACGGCGAAACGCGTCTCAGGATGGATTTGACAGACAAGAGAACAGCTAGTAAGGTGCTGGAATATGGACTTCTGTCTATTTTCAGTTGCTCTACAATAATTAGAAATCGTATCACCTTGTCTAATTCCACATTCCACTCGGTATTTACTTGTAGATTCATGGAGTCTTACAATTGCTGTGGCTTTATTATAAATGAATTTAATTAACTGAGTATATCTGTATTCTATTCTCATTTGCTGCAGGGCAGACAGTATCGCCGGCAACCCCACGGTGTCAAAAGCTTTTTTAACATCCACAAATACTAATACGAGTGGTTTGTTGTATTCTATAGATTTCTCTATAAGGACTTTGATGGTCTGTAAATGATCATTAGCACCGTATCCACTTCTAAAGCCAGCCTGTTCGCGTGGTTGAAAAAAAACTAGTTTTCGCTCTAGGCGTTTTGTTATGATTTTGGTGAACCACTTATACAAACGAATTATTAATTTTAAGCGTGATAATAGAGAGATTTTGCAACGCTTATTTTGGTAGGCCACTGTCTTTATTTTTATTTGAAGTATACGCTCACCGTTTGGGGCTTGCGCAGTAGTAAGGGAATTAAAATTAAATATAAGGACTCAGCTATTATCGTAATTTGAAGCATGCGCCCTCCATTCGGAGCTTGCGCAGTATTGAAACAAAATAAGAGAATCCCTTATTATGGATAACGATTTCTCTTATTTAGGAACTTATAAAAGAGGTTATTTGAAGTTCGTTATTCTTATCACTATTATGGTAGGGCCTGTTTTTTTTCCTACTTAGGTATACAAACCACTAAGAAAATACAGTAAAATTGAAATGAAAATCTTTTATTGCAAATAACACTGACAACAGTTAGTGTTCAGATTATGTTGGGATTGTGCAATCATTGGCACAATAGCATTACACCGTGTGTGTAGTGTTAATTCAATTGAAATTTTGTTTATCACACAATCGTATTACCTTGGAACTATTGAAGTGATAGAAACCTGTTGGACTCAATTTTAATTTAGAAACTGTGTTGACCCATCAAATAATAGTAACCGATGTGCTTAACCATGAGATGAATGAAAAAAAAATTAGTAGTAGTTTATAGAATACTAACATAACCTTGCAATTCCTTCGCGTTAATACTTCGCATGCTTGAGATAACGATAAGGACAAAAGAATGTGAAATATAAGCATGGCAATATCTCTCTAAAATCGCAACAATTAAGAGTGTTAATAAAGTTGACGTTAAGTGTTCCTGATGTATCTATCGCCTACAACAATTGCCGTACATGCTGAAAAGCAATAAATTATCAGGGTCTTACTAAAAATCGCTTGATATTAGGTATTGTGTAAATTTTAGCTATATTTAGGTAACTAGTACAGAAAGGTATTGAAAATTATCCTGTAACATTGTAGGGATATCTTTATAGATAGCTGTGGAAAAATATCCTAATGGGAAATTGTATCTTTCTTACAGAGTTTTAGTAAAATAATATACTGGTTTCTTTTAGAGTGCCTTTTTACATTTTAGACTGTCACCAACTCTTACCCTAGATGTTAATGTTATTAACTTTTTTTTGTAATCTGGACAGTTAAGTATGTGAAATTAAAATTTATATCGTAAATATTATTATATCTGCAACCTGATTTAAGAACAATTACTACATGAAAATTTACTCACGAATCATGATTAATTATGTTTTAATAATACAAATATAGGTAATTTAATAAAGATCTCATTCACACTGAGGCAATGTTCGTGTGAACGCGAGCTACAATATTAAACTACTTTAATTTAATTATTGTTAAATTTATTTATAGAGCGATTTTATCAATAATAAATGCATATTGCGCTTTTAATGTAATGAAATCCTTGTTCAAAATACATATTTACACAGATACAAGAGCACTATTTACGAGATTTAATCGCGTGTTACCGAATATGGTGTTAGAGCAGCACTGTACTTCAAATATTTTGAGATTTACCCATGCACGTATGTGAGAATAATGCATTTAAGAGAGAGAGAGAGAGATAAAATAAGCGAGAAAAAGGTACATATAGCTACAATATATAATCATAAAGTTTTTCATATGCGAAAACAAAAAACCTGGTAAAATTTGCTCAAGATTGGAGGCTTAGTTCGATATAAAGAGTTAAAGGGAGTCCGTCAGTGTACTGAAAATGGTAGTCATACCCGGCGTCCTCGCACCATCTCCTCACAAAGCGCAACACGTGTTCGTAAACTTATTGAAGGTGATCGACATTTCAACAGTGCTTCAAATTTCTGAAGAACTCGGTATCAGCAATCGATTATTCGGAAGACATTGAGATGCTGAAAAAAATTGAGCTCATTATGCTACAAGGTTGCTAAATGAGAGATAATTGAGTTGGCATTTAGGATGTACGCCTTGCTTAGAAGAGAAAGGGAAGCTTTTGCGTAAAATTGTGACATGTGATGCGACATTGATGCACCACTACATCCCTTGATCAAAACGCATGGAATGGTGGTGAAAAAACGAACCAAAGTCCGTAAAGCCGTTTGTCCAAGGAAAAAGTATTAGCCACTGTTATTGGCACAAACAACGGTCCATCGACGTAGTCTATTACAGAAACCTTCTTGCTCAAGGTAAACTTGCTTCTTCACGTCAACGTGACATCTCACACTGCAGCTGCCTTAAGAGCGAAACTACAGACACACTCACACACACATACATATATATATATATATATATATATATATATATATATATATATATATATATATAAATATATATATATATATATATAAATATATATATAATATATATATATATATATATATATATATATATATATATATATATATATATATATATTAAATGCATCATCCCGTTTATCTCCATTACATGGAAAAGTCTACTAGCTAAACCAAGGACTAGCATAGTGCCGGATTCCGAAATAACCACTGATACGGGCGTCCAGCCGACAAACACCGAGTCTCAGACGAACACTCCCGATCCCCACCCCTACAATCTGCGTAGACGCCAACCTATAAAAGACGGTACTGTTTCTCAGTGAGCTCTGAGCGGCAGCAGCAGCGAGATCACAGTATCGAGTAGCAGCAATAGCAAAAGCACTCGCTAATGCCAAATGAAATTTTGAGAAAATGTGTACCACATTCCATCATCCGTGAAAACCTGTATTGTAACATTATATATATATATATATATATATATATATATATATATATATATATATATATATATATATATATATATATATGTGGTGGATCACCATTTAAAAACGGGACATCAATTTGATTTTGTAAATGTAAAAATATTGGAAAAAGAAAATGATTACAGGGATCGGTTGTTTTTGAAATGTGTCACATTAAGAAATATAAAGACTGTGGTAATTTCAAGTCAGACACTAATTTTAGGCAACATCTATTGTAATATTTTAGACATATAAAAAAAATTTACTAATACTCCAAACCACTGTATACATGGTTTTACTGCCTGTTTTTTTTTTAAATTTCTTCCATTTATAGTAGTTATGAGTTTAAGAAAGTCAGTTTTATCCGTTTGATTGTTCGTAGCATGTCGGTATTGTTTTCCTGGTTTACATGTTCCCTCTTATTTTCATGAAATGTGAGTGTGGCAATGTTTCTAGTATTGTACAGCTATATGACTAACTCTGGGCTGGTAACCCGTATACATATTAATTTTTGTATTTACTGATAAATTGTTTTGTAATTTATAGTGCTCCTGATGCAATATAGCAGCGAAATATTGAGTCAACAGCAATTGAGTTTTAATTAGTGACAGACCGCATACCTGATATATATTCTAAAATTCTTATAGAGTACGGTCGAGAAATCTACTGTCGTATATATATATATATATATATATATATATATATATAAATATATATATATATATATATATATATATATATATATAGAAATAGAAAGAAGGATACGTATGGGATGGGCAGCATATGGAAAATTGAAATATGTACTGAATATGAACATTCCTCAAAGATCAAAAACCCAAATTTATAATCAATGTATCTTGCCACTACAACGTATGGAGCCGAGACATGGGTTTTAACTAAAAGAACAATAGAAAAACTACAAGTCCACCAACGAGCAATGGAAAGGAAGATGTTGAGTGTTACTTTGAAGGACAAGAAAACTAATAAATGGATTAGACAACAAACAAAGGTCGATGATATCACCAAACGGATAACATCTCTGAAATGGAGCTGGGCCGGCCATGTGGCGAGAGCGACGTATAAGTGGAGTGGCAAGATCACTAGGTGGAGACCATGGGGTGAAAAGCGAAGCATAGGAAGGCCCCAACAGAGATGGAGCGACGATCTGAAGAGAGTCGGAGGACTTAACTGGTATCAACAAGCACAACATAGAGAAAAATGGAAAGATTTGAGAGAGGCCTATACCCGACAGTGGGTAGAGAACGGCTGAAGGAAGAAGAAGGAAGAGATATATATATATATATATATATATATATATATATATATATATATATATATATATATATATATATATGTCTTGACGAATGTTCTCACGGGGGTGAAATGTAACAGTGGTTTTTTGGATATCCCGTGTTAGCTTAATGTCCCTTGATGGACGATTTCGCTATATATATATATATATATATATATATATATATATATATATATATATATATATATATATATATACAGTAATACCCCGCTTAGCGCGACCCCCGTTACGCGCGGTTTCACTATAACGCGAATTTCAAATTTCGCGCTCATGTAGTCATTAACTTCTCTATGGTCGCGGGGGGATCCCCGCTTTCTCTGAATATTCTCTTTGAAGAATTGGGAATTCCCTGTCCTTCGACTTTGTTCTATGGGGATTTCCTCGTTCGTTTCGTGTGTTCATTTGTTCCGTAATGTTAGTTCGGTCGGCTGGCAGTTTTGTTTTAATATTTATTGGAGATACATACATACATAATTTAACCCTACGTTAAAAATGCCGCCTGTAAAGAAAAAAGAACGTAAAAGCGTCACTTTGGAATTGAAGATGAAAGTGTTAAGAAGAATGGAAAATGGAGGCAAAGCAACAATTGTTGGGAGAGATTTTGGACTCTCAGAATCGACTGTGAGAACGATTTTATAAAAATCGGGAAAAAATTAAAATCTCCAGCGAAGGTTCAACACCTATAAGTGCAACAAAACTTTCTCGTTCGAGATCATCTATCTTAGAAAGAATGGAGAAATTACTGTCAGTCTGGATCGAAGATTTGAATAAGAAGAACACACCACTAAGTCAAGATCTCATATGCACAAAAGCAAAATCTTTGTATGAGATGCTGAAAACAAAAGAAGGAGAAGGGAGTGCCACTCCGACTTTTGCTGCCAGCAGAGGCTGGTTCCATCGGTTCAAGCAGCGTTCTAATCTTCACAATATCCACATAACAGGCGAGGCGGCCAGCGCGGACATTCAAGCTGCAGCTGAGTTTCCAGACAAGTTTCAAGACTTCGTTAGACGAGAGAGAAAATTCCTGCTTGTCTCATCTTCAATGTTGATGAGACCCGCACTTTACTGGAAAAAAATGCCATCTCGAACATTCATTTCTAAGGAAGAACGTCAAGCCAGTGGTTTCAAAGCTGCGAAAGATCGACTAACACTTCTGCTGGGTGGTAATGCCACTGGTGATTTCAAACTGAAACCTTTACTAGTGTACCATTCAGAAACACCCCGTGCAATGCGAGGCACAGACAAGACAAGTCTACCAGTTGTGTGGCGATCAAACAGAAAGGCGTGGGTTACACGGGAAATTTTTCAAGAATGGTATTCTAATAGTTTTTGCCCATCAGTCAAATCATACTGTGACAGAAATGGGCTTGAACCTAAAGTTATATTACTCTTAGACAATGCCCCAGGACATCCAACCTCACTTGATACGCCCAGAGACTTAAAAGTGTACGTAAAGTTCCTTCCACCAAACACTACGTCAATATTACAACCTATGGACCAGGGAGCAATAGCAAACTTCAAAGCTTATTACCATCGCCGCACTTTTAGCCAACTAATTCATGAAACTGACGGGGAAGGAAGACAGTCTATGCGAGAGTGGTGGAAGTCATACAACATTATGAAGTCTATTCACAACATAGAAGAGGCTTGGAAGGAAGTTAAAATGAGTTGTATGAATGGGGTGTGGCGTAATCTTTGGCCAGATGTAGTGGAAGCACCTAGAAGAATTGTCCAGATGCAGAGACAAGTGCTTGAAGACATTGCTGCAATGATTGAGGGGTCTGAACTTGAAGATGTCACGGTAGAAGATCTCGTAGAACTTGTAGCAACGCACGACGATCCTATTAGCAATGAAGATCTGATCGAGTTACAGAATAATCCTATCTACGATGAGGAAGAACAAGTAGAAGAGAAAGTTTTATCTTCAGGGGAAATACAAAATGCACTTTCAAAAATTTATTCAGGTTTGGACATATTGCAGAGTATAGACAATAATGATGACCGTGTCTTGACCGTGTGTCAAACAATTAAAAACAGTGTTGGGTGTTATGAACGTATTTTACAAGAACGTAAACAAAACGTTACCCAAAAGACAATAGATGTATTTTTCCGTAAAAAATAAGAGTATGTATTGCATAAAGTGTTCTTAGAATTAAAGTGATTGATTAAAATGATTTGTATTTTTTTGTATTAAATTTTGACTATGTTTAATCATAAACCTCGATATACGCGAATTTCAGTTAACGCGATTTTTTTCGGAACGTATCCCTCGCGTAAAGCGGGGTATTACTGTATATATATATATATATTGCTTAGCATATAATTAAATACTTATACCAAATGCGAAAAAAAATGTTGAGAGATGACATTCCTCTGTATCTAATCAGTAACTTGTTCATAAAGATTTCGAGTTTCAACATGTATACCAATGGTTGCAGAAAACAGACACATCAAAAACAGTTGACGCGGACCGGAGCAAAGCTTTTATGCATAAAATATCTATTTTTTTAATATGATTGTACATTTTTCAGTTGAAAAAAACACCCAATGTTGTAGAAGCAAAAACATTTGAATTTGATTTTTAAAAGAAATTATTCATTATTGAAAATAACATTTAAACAATTTTTTATTATAAACCAAAGTTTTGTTTAATAATTACGATCAGCTAATGAACTGATATCAATTTCAAATTTATAGTTTCAATTGATTGTGAGACGAGAGGGATAATTCTGTCCTTAAATTATTTAATCTTTATCTTATGTCATCCCGTCTAACAATAATTTTTTATATAAGCGCTATAGGTGCGACGACTCTTGACAAAAAAGGGAATCACGCTGATCTTGAATCGCTGTAAATTGTACTCGGTGAGAAACCCAGTCCTGTGTTGCTGGGTACATCCATCGAACACTTTCCATGAACGTACTTGTAGGATAGACTCATGCCGCCAACCATTCTTCGTTGTTCCAAGAACTCTAGGTTGCGCGTTTTTGGTCTCAATCACGCAAACTGAGAGAATCCAACACTGTATGTTTGGGAACAGAGCCCCAAACATGGGACCAACATTCCATCATTGGTCGAATTTGAGCTTTGTACAGAATAACCTGCCTGAATGTTCGTTAGTTACAATTAAACATTATATAACCCAGTCGACAGAGACAAATTTTGAAGAAAAGCTCTCATTAAATGTTAACAGGTTGCATTTTGGCACATAGGTAGTTAAAGAAGGTTTTTTTAAGTGTTTAATGATTTTCTAATATCAAGTATAATTTTAACTGTAACTAAAAAAAAATTGTCCGACTTATTTTGACCATTTCGTATTGCTTTGAACGTAAAATTTGCCAGCGGCGCACTACAGCAGGCAAACTTTTATATTTTAAAACGCGATTAAATCTCGTAAATAGTGCTCTTGTATCTGTGTAAATATGTCTTTTTAACAAGGATTTCATTACATTAAAAGCGCAATATGCATTTATTATTGATAAAATCACTCTATAAATAAATAACACAGGATTATGGATAGTTTTAATTATTCTTATATAGAAACTTATACGAGGCTGGTTTGAAAAGTCCGTGCAAAGTCCGAGAGATGGCACCACCGGCGCGTATCGAGGTCATGTTTAGTTAGTAGCATCTCTTGAATGAACGCACACCAAGTTTCAGCCATATTGGTCTATTTCTTTGTGTTTGGCATTCGTGTGAATCAAGGAAGTCGAGTGATTTTCAAGAAATGGACGAAAAAGAATTTCGTGTGTGTGATTAAACATTACTTTATGAAAGGCAAAACGCCTCAGGAGACTAAATAGAAGCTTGATAAACATTATGGTGACTCTGCACCGTCGATTAGAACAGTTTATAAGTGGTTTCAAAATTTTCGGACTGGCCATATGGGCACAAGTGACGCTGAACGTTCTGGACGGCCTGTGGAGGTTACGACTCCAGAAATCATTAATCAAATCCATGATATGGTGATGGATGACAGAAGAGTTAAGGTGCGTGAGATTGCTAGTGCTGTGGGAATCTCGACTGAACGGGTACATAATATTTTGCATAAACATTTGGACATAAGAAAGCTATCCGCAAGATGGGTGCCGCGATTGCTCACGCTTGACCAAAAACGGAATTGTGTGAAGTGTTGCAAGGATGGTTTGCAGCTGTTCCAGAAGAATCCGGAGGACTTTAAGCGTCGTTTCGTCACTGTGGATGAAACATGGATACATTACTATACTCCTGAGACCAAACAACAATGTAAACAATGGGTTACCAAGGGGGAATCTGCACCAAAAAAGGCGAAGAGCGTTCCTTCGGCCGGAAAGGTTATGGCGACTGTCTTTTGGGATTCGCAAGGGATAATCCTCATCGACTATCTGGAAAAGGGTAAAACTATTACAGGTGAATATTATTCATCGTTATTGGACCGTTTGAAAACCGAGCTGCAAGAAAAATGCCCGCGATTGGTCCACAAGAAAGTCCTTTTCCATCACGACAACGCACCAGCACACACCTCAGCAGTTGTGGTCGCAAAATTAATGGAAATAGGATTCCAACTCGTTTCACATCCCCCCTATTCTCCAGACTTGGCTCCCTCGGACTACTATTTGTTCCTCAATTTGAAGAAATGGCTGGCGGGACAAAGATTTTATTCAAACGAGGAGGTGATTGCAGATACTAATGGATATTTTGCAGACTTGGACAAATCCTATTATTCGGAAGGGATCAACAAACTAAAACATCGTTGGACGAAGTGTATAAGCCTAAAAGGAGACTAAGTCGAAAAATAAAAAAGGTTTACCCCAAACACATAAGTAGTTTTTATTTTTGCACGGACTTTTCAAACCAGCCTCGTAGTATAATAATGATATATGCACAAGAATTTTTTTGTCAATATTATATTTTATTAAATATTTGTAATTTACTGTATGCCCATTAAAATAATGCAAACAAAAATTTCGTTTTAAGTTTTATAAATTATAAAGCAATAAAAATAAGAAATATTAGTATCATCGGAAAGCTGAAAGTCTTCTTCTTAAAAAGCTATCTTTTAATTTAATTAATCTTTGAGCGGTGCGCGTAGACTTTCAAATTAACCTTTTTGGCGCGCTACCTTTTTGAATCACCTATCCGAATTTTTAAGAAATTCTCAGGCTAATAAAAAAATCTGGAAAAAATCTACATACTGTTTTTTGTACAATTTCCCACCATTTCATGTGTTCTATTAGTTTTTCGATATCTTTTTTAGGACTACGTGAAAGAACGGGAAATTTTTACAAAAAAAATGTTATATAGATTTTTTTTAGTTTTATGGTCGTTAAAAAAAAATATATTTAAACTAAAATGGCTCCTTCACACTTTCAACTTCATTACTGTACACCGCTAAATATTTTGAAATTGTGTATTAAAGGGTTTCTTGGGATGCTGATTAAGAATCCGATGACAGATTTGAAAAATTCAAAATGGGGGCAAGAGAATAAGTAATTAATTTAATTTCTTCGAGTAATTTAGAATTTTTGTTTTTTCAATAACTCTTTTCTCTCTACCTGGATGTTTAAATGAAATATAAATACTTTATACTTAATCTTTCATTTCCCATTATGAAATATTTATTTTATTTTACCTTTAAGTTGTATAATTAATAATAAGCAAAAAATACATTTCTCATGAACACTTTTTTAAGAGCAAAATTACAAAAAAAAGGTTTTTTTAAGTTTTTACTGATTTTCTAATATCAAGTATACTTTTAACTGTAACTAGAAAAAGGGTCCGACTTTTTTGTGACCATTTCATACTGCTTTGAACATAAAATTGCCGGCGGCGCACTACAGCAGTCACATTTTTATATTTTAAAACTCAATTTTTGAATAACACAGACAATGTTGGTATTTTTAATTATTCTTATATTGAAACTTAAGGTATAATGATGATATACGCACAAGGAGTTTTTTTTTTCCAATACTATATTTTATTAAATATTTGTAATTTGCTGTATGCCCGTTAAAATCATGCAAACAAAAATTTAGATTTAAATTTTACAAATCATAAAGCAACAAAAATAAAAATTATTAGTATCATCGGAAAGCTGAAAGTCTCCTCTTCAAAAAGCTCTATTAATTTTTTTTTACACTCTGAAAACAAGGAATATCGATTAACCTTCGAGCGGTGCGCGACTTTGAGATCAACCTGTTTAGCGCTACACTTTTTGAATCATCTATCCGAATTTTTAAAAAATTCTCACGCTAATAAAAAAATCTGGAAAAAAAATCTACATACTATTTTCTTATAAAATGTCCCGCTCTTTCACGTGTGCTAATAGTTTTTCGATATTTCTTTTAGTTTTCGAGATATTATCGAAAAATTGAATTTTTGATTTTATTTTGGATTTTGTGGGCTTAGCGTACATCAAACTTTAGCACACTTTCTTTTATCGTATCCTACGTCCAAAAAACTACCTGTGTGCCAAAATGCAGCCTGTTAACTTTTAATGAGAGCACAAAACCCCTAGCGACTGGGCTAATAATCCAGGGTTAAGATACTATAAATAAATCTTTAGTGAGTCCGCTCCTGCAAAAAATGCACCGCCCCCAATGCACGCAAGCTACCCATATGTTCGCGTTCGATGAGCCATTATTCTAATTACCAACTCGATTTTAATATTGTACACATCGTTTTGAAATAAAAATGATGTGAAATCGATGCGAAATACGCTATAATTTTCGATAATACGTTTTATGCGCGTCTCTATCCGTTTTGCTCTACATATCCGTCATATTTCATATTTATGAGAGTACAGTAGTGCCGGCGCTCGAAGTCGATTAGAATACTATAAATTATTAATAATTATTTTAAATAAAAATGTTGTCAATATGTTACCTACCAAGGTAGCCAATTAATGTTAGCGATGATTTCCAGTGGTGAGCCTCATATTTAATACATCTACTTCTTAATTTAAATAGTATTCCACCCAAATTTATATTGATTTTAAAGAGTTGGGGCAAGGCTTTAAAAAGTGATCTTCAGGGTATGGGTCTTGATTACAATAAAACAATTCTTTCCACTACGTTTGCTAAGAATCGACTATTTCTCGATTCGAATCTGAGATTTACTAATCACGTAACTGATATTGTGAGATTTTCTACAATTCTAAGATGCAAGAAGCCGTGTATATATATATATATATATATATATATATATATATATATATATATATATATATATATATATATATATATATATATATGTAAACAAAGGCAGGAGTAGTCGTGGACTGACTAGTTAAGAAAAATATACTCTCAATTTAGTGGGGCTGCAGTCTTTATTTAAATATTTATGGTCTTGGGTAGTGAAACAACCTTTTTTGTTAGTCGAGCTTTCGAAATTATATTTATTTCTTCTTCAGGACGTTAAAGTGGTTTTTTTATAACAAAGAAACAAGTAATCAATAGCACAAAGGGATATTCCTCATTATACTGTTGTTAACTACATAATATTCTAATTAAAAAGGAATAATACAAAACGGCCAAAAATGGCTGGCTTTGGTTCCCTCTGGACATACTTACTTTTTCTACAGAAATGTACGGTTTTCAATATATTAAGTGATTTTCGTAACACCCTATATATATATATATATATATATATATCCTATATATATATATATATATACACTCTCAATTTAGTGGGACTGCAGTCTTTATTTAAATATTTATGGCCTTGGGTAGTGAAACAACCACCTTTTTTGTTAGTTAAGCTTTCGAAATTATATTTATTTCTTCTTCAGGACATCAAAGTGGTTTTTTTATAACAAAGAAACAAGCAATTATTAGCACAAAGGGACATTCCCTAACATACTGTTGTTAACTACATAATATTCCAATTAAAAAGGAATAATACAAAACTGCTTATTCCGTCTCTAAGGCGGGATAAGCAGAGAGAACCAGAGCCAGCCATTTTTGGCCGTTTTGTATTATTCCTTCTTAATCAGAATATTATCTACTACCCAAGGCCATAAATATTTAAATAAAGAATGCAGCCCCATTAAATTGAGAGTATCTGTGCTATATATATATATATATATATATATATATATATATATATATATATATATATATATATATATATATATATATATATATATATATAGCACACACACAATCTTAGGATTTTGTTAGATACGGCAACTTTTGCTTTCTCTCTCTTTATTTGTCATATATATATATATATATATATATATATATATATATATATATATATATATATATACATACGGTGTTATGAAAATCACTTAATATATTGAAAACCGTACATTTCTGTAGAAAAAGTAAGTATAGAAACACACTGATAATTAGCGCCTCTCAATAAAAACACATAAAACTAACAAAAAGAAGTCTTAGACCCCTGCCTGGGGAAGATAAGATAGAAATAATGTATTAATTATGTACGTATATCCATTTAAGCCATGCAAGACAGTTGATTTCTCGTTATCTGTATAGTTCAAAATAAGTAAAACAAGATATTTCCTGTCAGTAATCAAAATCTCCTTGTAAGAAATGCATTGAACACATCAGATATAGATTATGAACACACATCATAGAAATAATTCTGTTTAATTAAACTGTAGCGACAACCAGTTGTCACTAAATTTTGCCAACATTAATAAAACACTCATTACTAGTTTGGAATAATTCACAAAAAAATTCTATATTACCTGAGTTAAAAACACGCTCTCTCTCAGCTAAGGCAAAATTAGCTGTGACAAGAGCGCTGCAATGAGTTTTAAATTTACGTAGTCCAGTAATTTTGTAAATTTTCAACTATGTATAAATTTAATAAGAATGTACTATAATTAACTCCAGAAATCCGTCATTTCAATATATTACACTAGTTTTTTAACACGTTACATGTATATATACATGTGTATATATATATATATATATATATATATATATATATATATATATATATATATGTATATATATATATATATATATATATATATATATATATATATATATATATATATATATATATATATATATATATATATATATATATATATATATATATATATATATATATATATATATATATATATATATATATATATATATATATATATATATATATATATATATACATACACATACACATATATGTACTATATATATATATATATATATATATATATATATTATATATATATATATATATATATATATATATATATATATATATATAGATAGTGTGACTTACGGGTGGACAAATGTACAGAACAGATAATCAAGGCACCCAGAATCTCTTTTTATAATAGAAATTAAAAAAAAAGTTCTGTTTCTAAGAGGGAGTATTTTGTACATCAGTAGAGTAGCCCAAGATTAAAGGGCAAGGGGGGCAAATAGATACAAAAGATGTTTTTTTGTTAGAGAAAAAAGAACAGTGAAGACATAACTAACTACTTATAAAGCAAGGCGTCAATCGAATCGACAAACAGGGGCACGTCAAACCATAATCGAGGAGCCAAACCCCTTGATGAAAAAGGAACCGTCTTCCACTGGAACTCTAAAAACTTACAATCGATTTAAAAATTGAGAGGGTGAATATTTTTCACAATAGAGAATCCCTAATAAAAAAAAAAGTATAAAAAGTTATAAAGGGGTGTATTTTGTACACTTATAGGGGAGGAGGGTCATATGCTCCCCCCCCCCCCCCAGTTGGTTACCCCCTGATATATATATATATATATTTATATATATATATATATATATATATATATATATATATATATATATATATATATATAATATATTGCAAAATTTTGAAAAAAACTACCTGCAATAGATTTTTATTGATTGCCACACCTAGCTGATGTAGTTTATAGAACGTTTATTTTTGTAAATTTCCGACTTTTTATTACCTTTGTATCCAAAAGAGGTTGTTTACTTACGATGGATGAGTTTACTAAACAGCTTCATATTTAGTAAAATCTTAGAATTTATACACACACACACACATTTTATTGTGCTTCAAAGGATTCGTCCGCTTATGGAGTCCAAAATTTCATTTTTAAAATGGCACCAAGAATGCAGCTGAACAGCTATATAGCCTAAATTAAATCCCCTTCACACAAACCAAGCTACAGGAACAAATGAAGACAGGTGAGAAAATATGACTCAATAAGTCAGGGCACAGTTGGATATATTAAAAAAAATGTATGACATACCATTTTACATTATTTTATTTCGACCACTAAAGCCGGAGAAATCAAGAAAAAGTTTTTCGTTAAAATAGCTATTGAAAATAAAAGAATAACATCTGAACTGTAATGTTTAAAACAATTGAGAAATTGTAAAAAAATACAATGTCAACAGCGGACAGATTGTTTGTGTATAAATAGCGCGGGCATAAATTTCCATACTAAATGTGGCACACGTACTATTTTATAAAGAAAAGTTACGAACAATGTCAATGTCGGATATGTGCAGGCACGTACCTGAAGAAAGAAGCACATTAAGATACGCGGAGTCACCGAAAAAATGGCTATCCACCTCTGTAAAGTGTCAATGGCGAAACCAGATAACTGTAGTTATATCCTAGCCTAACTAAGCGAACGTTTTCATAGGATACTAGTCAATTAAGTCTAGTATCGTATAGAGTTTTAGGTTGAATTTTAAATAGATTTTAAAATTTTTTAATTTTGGCAGCTCTCAATTGTATACTATCATCTACATTGAATAACGGTTAATTTGGTAAATCATCGAATGGTCTCTCTGTATAAAAGTTGTTATTATTTTCATCAACTCTGCCCTTAGCGAGATATTACGATGAGATTTAGAGCAAGTTTTATCCATATTCCATAATTGGTAATCCGAAGGATTAAGGTGTGAACTTTTAGAGGGCCATAAATGTGGGTAAACTGGTACCAACCGCGAGACATTGTTGGAAAACGAGGTACCGTTTAACGAAAATAACGAAAATATTGCTGTGATAGTTAGCTCAGAACGGCCGTTAAGTGATACTAAATCATCACTAAAGCCGGATTATGTTTTCTTTCTACCTTCAGAATCTGTTATATATGGTGACGAAGCCTTAACAAAACGGTAGCGTCAAAATTGATTCATCAAATTTCGTTCTGATGATTTTTCACTCAAATATGAACAACGATCTGATCGTCCAGTTGAAGTAGCTGACAACAAAATCACAACAATATGTGATTTAGATTCTTTCTGCACAACATATAAGATCCCAGACAAGATTGATCGATTACAAATGTGCATTGAAAACTATTTGAAATAACTTGTTTCTGTAAAAAACTAGATTTGTGGGCTTCTCACAACTTAAAAAAGATCTGCGATTTGCATATGAAACGGACCATTCATTTTTGAAATGAGTAATAATCGAGCTGAAAACTGAGTTATTTACAAAAAGATCATGAAGTAAGCAAGATAAACTAGCATACACATTATCCAAAGCTGATAATGATCAAAAGAGAGTTATTTCAACAGTTTGGTGGGATCACAAAGGAATTATGTATATTAAAATTTTACCACACAACTAAATGAAATTCAAGAAAAGCAACTAGAATTGGCAAATTAAAAACGTATTGTATTCCACCATGACAATGCGGAGTAACACACATTTTTAATCACATGGTAAAAATTATTGGAGCTTGCATAGGATGTGTTGCTACATTAACCATGTAGTCCTGACTTAGCACCATCAGAATACATTTTATTTCGTTCTTTATACAACGTCTTCAATGGTAAAAAATTTAATAATGGTCATGACGCCACGCACATTTAAGGTGCCATTTTTCTCAAATTCCATGATTTCTCAGATTATTCTCGTTTTTTAATGTTTTACGATGGCTATTTGCTTATAACTGTTAAAATGGATTTTGTGGTTTTGAAAGAGCAGTTTTTTTACACCCGCTAGCGACAGGCCACAAAATCAATTTCAAAAGTTGCAAACAAAGAGCCACCGTACAACACTACAAAACAAGAATCATCCGAAAAGCGGCCGAAATTGAAAAGAATGGTACCTTAGATAAAAGAGATGATCTTCTCAATCTCTCAGCAGCATACAAATGTCTAATAACACATGACACCAATGTATCAGCAACCCGCACCCAACTGAACCACGCCGATACTTTCAATGTCAACCTAGAGAAGGCAGTACCAACCAATTAGTGCTATAACCTCCGGTCTCGACACTATATAAATAGCACGCACGACTCCTAATCACTCACATGAGGAAAACCCAGCTAAAGTTTCTGGAGAAGGCGTCCCAGCACCCCAACCTATGCATCAGGGACGCCTTCCGACACCCACCACAAGCCCGCCGCCAATATCCGAGACCGTCAGACCCCTTGTCGGAGGAAGACGATGACCCTCCTTGCCCGCCGTGATAGAAGATTGTAAAACTAGATTAAGTTACAATAAGCCCTAGTTTAAGTTAACATTATGTCCTCAGTTAAGTCTTAGGCTAAGGTAGTCTTAGAATTAAAAAAAAAAACATGTATTAACAAACATATCTCCTAAGTTAAGTTAGTATAGGACCACTAGTTTAAGAGCTTAGGTTAAAGTAGTATAAGCAAACATTCATATTAAGTTTTTTTGTACTTTCATAAATACAAGTAAGAGGCGTAGCCTTACTTTTAAATCCAATAAAGACACAGATCCTAATCACTCAGTTTACAGTCAACCACCGGCCAGTAAAGTTCGATAATGGGACATAAGACTTTGGAGAAAATACTGCGACTACCAAGTCAGAACAACATACTTCCGAGCCCACATTCTTCATCCATTCTTATACAATTCCCAGAATGTCGAATTGAGCTCGAGACACAACATGGACATCCCAGAGTGAGTATTCAAATCGATGTCAATGCTCCACTAAGCATGAATTGGAAAAATTTTAATTCCCAAATAAACTTTTAGAATTTTACAAAGGTATTGAAGAAAGTATGTAGTTTTTGAAATGATGGCTTCTATTTTTATAACATTCTGTACACATAGTAAAAGATTAAGTGTCTATTTCAGTGGGTATGGATAAATAGGCTTCCCCGTAAGGAAGGGTTCACCAAGGTCGAACTAAAGTTAACCCTGGGCTGTAAATAACAATTTTATAAGAGTGATAACTGAACGGTGTTGCCATGACATTTAACCAAGAGTTAATGTTAACTTCACAATTAAGACGAATGTTATAAAATGTGCGAATGCCGACAATGGAAATAAAGTGTGAATTTGGAAAGAAACAAACCAGAGATATATCGACGATTTACAAATTACATCGTACATAGCTTTTAAGATGTTGGTTATTTTGAATTCAGTACCCACTAATGTTTTTCAACAGCTGAGAGCTTATATTTTGGAAAATTATCTTTGGAAAGAACTAAATAAATCTAATGATTTTTAATTAAGACTTTCGATCTTCAGTACATACTTAAAAAACGAACGTAGGTACTAAATGAAATCATCGGTTAAACACTTATTCAATAAACAAAATTGACACACCAATTAATAAACCAAACAATGGACAATCATCGAGCGCCGAAACAAAAGAGTCGCGTGCGCTGTGTGCGAGGGTGCGACGCAAGAGGCGGGCAGATCAGGCCTACTGCGATGCATTATTTATGAATAGAGAGCGTATATCGATTTTCGAAATGACAAGCCTAAGGCCGGGCGACGTGGGGTCGAAATTGCCCCGGCCTGACGGTGACGGCACCGTGCGTGACCGATAGGCCGCACTGGGGGCGGTAGAGTGGACGACGAGGGTAAGTGGATTATCGGAAAGAGAATTAATGAGGGAGGAAGAGTGATTAAGGACCTATACGTGCAATCAGTGATAATTATATGGACACTTCTTAGTAACTGTCTATTGAACACACAAATGCTGAAAAAAAGATATGTCTCAAATGTGACAAAACTATAGCACAAGATTTTAAACTAAACATTTTTTGTCTTCATTGATAATACAAGGGCAAAAACTTATCGACAGTCTTGGTCCGATAAGCCATTATATACTTCTTTTGTATATTTTTCACGAACGTTAAATATTTACTTATAATTTATAATAATTTGGCTACGAGTTACGCCCCCCCCCCTCTCGGTGAGATCGGAAGTACAATCTTTTGTGAAAATCGCAAAGACGGGGGAGGGGAATGAAGTACTAACACTGGTCTATAAACCAGAATCAACACTCTTCTCGTATAAATTGCTCTTTATTTTTAAAGTTTCCGCTAAATATTCAATAGTGAAGTACTCTATTTTTACAGTTATTGCTAAACATTTAATAACGACGTTAGTACCCTGTTAATTTGTAACGATAAAAGTACGAAATCCTATTTCTTCTGCTGTGTTAGATAAGAGTTTTAGACGCTCACAGGATGGTGCTGAAGTTGGTTGGGTATTGGCACCTTTGGATATATACTTTTTAAATCTCTCCTGCTGTTACGGTTGTGCAGCAGACGAGCTGTAATATCAAATCACATTTGGATATTTTTGTATTTTTTCACGGGTCCTTAAATCACGAAAAACATAGACCCCGATCAAGTCGTGCTGTTTGGCACGATAACTCGTGAAAAAAATGAGATATGGATTTCAAATTCTGTACACCGATAGTACTTGAAGTACGAAAAAACCTATATTTCGCGCGATATTCCTTTAAGGAAATAGCTCTTGGATTCGACGTACATTGCCGAGAATATTGCTAGTCGGTCTGAATAAACAGTGCACATACCAACAAGATTGACATTCAGCTAAACGACACAATGAAGATGGTCTCTGGCACAGTCAAGTCAACACCTCTCCAGTGGTTACCAGTTCTATCAAACATTCCCCCTCCTCCATTACGAAGGAATGCAACCTTAAAGAGGAAATGGCAGAAGTGCCGATACATTAAGACCACACCAACCAAGCTACCCAGAGACTGAAATCCCGAAAAACCTTCATGGAAGTTAGGAAAATCACTCGTACAAGTTAGAAGCAGCATGGAAGGACGAGTGGGCACAGTCAAATCCTGATTATCTTAACCTAATAACAGACCGTTTTTTTTTTTTTTTTTTTTTTTTTTATGGGTCTAGTACACGTGCTACAGGGAAGTCCCTAAAGCGCTACAGGAGCGACACGTGTGCGGAGAAAACGATTCACGTTGTTCTTGAATCGCTGTAGATTGTACTCGATGGGAAACACAGTCCTGGGTAAACCATTCCAAAGGTATGATGTTCTCCATATAAAAGACTGCTTGAAAAGCGTTGTACGAGGAGTAACAAGCTGAACCTCATACGGATGTGAAGCATTAGCGCGACGTGTACTTCTAATATGCACCGCTCTGGGAGGAATTATAAACGGGCCACATCTTTCGAACACTTTCCATGAAAGTACTTGTAGAATAGGCTCAAGTCGCCAACCGTTCTTCGATGTTCCAGCGAATCAAGGCCGTCGGTCAATTCCGGGTGTCCAATCAGACGAACAGCTCTTCTCTGGATAGAATCCAACAAATGCAGTGTATGTTTGGGAGCGGAGCTCCAAACATGGGAGCAGTATTCCATAGTTGGTCGAATTTGAGCTTTGTAAAGAATTAACAGTTGTTGTGGAGTGTAAAGCTTTCTGGTTCGAAACAATATTCCCAACTTTTGAGAAGCTCTTCTTGCTATGCCTGCAACATGTTCATGCCAGGACATATTTGCTCCCAAATTAACGCCTAACAGATTGAGTGACGATGTTAGAGGTATGGAGTGCCCCGACATAACTATGTCGGGTTCTGCAACGTTAACTTTTTTAGAAAAAACTGCCGCCTGGGTTTTTGTAGCGTTAAATTCCACTTGGTTACTGTCACCCCAAGATAGAATTTTCTTCCAGGTCTTTGTTAAGTTGAATGACTTCCTGCTGTCTGCGGATATTCGTCTGAGTAGTCGATGTCCGAGCGTTCAAAGTGAATGAAGAGATAAGTGTACTGTCATCTGCAAAGCTGTAGATTGGATTCTCGGTCTTTTCCAGCAGATCGTTAATATAAATGAGGAAGAGAGTAGGAGACACTATGGAACCTTGGGGCACACCGGCGTTGATAGTGAAGGTGTTAGAAAGAAATCCGTCAACTGCCACTCGTAAAGAACGCTCTCTGAGGAAACATGAGAGCCACACACAGAACTTTTCAGACATACCATAAGAACGTAGCTTAGCCAACAGCCCATCGTGCCAAACACGGTCAAATGCCTTGGATATGTCAAGAGCAACCGCTCGAGATTCTCCAAAGTGTTCAATTGCGTTGTTCCAAACATGTGTTACATAAGTCAGAAGATCTCCTGTTGATCTATTTTTACGAAAGCCATATTGGTGATCACTAATAATGTTGAATCCTTCAAGATATTTTAGAAGATGCTGATTGATAGCCTTTTCCATGACTTTCGATATTATTGAGAGTAGTGCGATTGGTCGGTAGTTATTTGGCAAGGTCTTCTTGCCTTTTTTAGGTATCGGCTGAACTGTGGCACATTTCCAGCAGGAAGGAAATATTCCTTTTCTGTAGGATAGGTTGAAAAGTCTACAGAAAACTGGTGTTAGTTCCCTCGCACAGTTCTTGAGAACTATGGCAGGTATTCCGTCAGCGCCTGAAGCCTTTTTGGTGTCTAGCTTCATCAAAATACGTTTTATGATACGCTGTCTGAAGACAATATCGGGCATCCTTGACTGCACTATGGGAATAGTAGGTGGTGTTTTTCCTTGGAAATCGACAGTAGAATGTGAAGCAAAGAGTTCAGCCAACAAGTTCGCTTTCTCAACAGGTGTCGTTGCAATAGAATTATCTGGCCGTGTGAGTGATGGTATGATGGATTTGGTGAAATTTTGACTAACTGCCTTAGCGTCTGACCAAAAGGACCTGGAATTGCCGGGACAAGCGAGAAGTTTGTTTCTAATCCGTTGATTGTGTACCTCCTTGGTTTCGTCGATAATTTCTTTGCATCTGTTTCCTGGCACGAACAAAGATGTTACGATTTATGGTGTTAGGATCTTCACGCCACTGTCGGTATGCAAGATGTTTAGAAGCAACAGCTTCTTTGCATTTTAGGTCAAACCAAGGCTTGCCGTTGGAAGGGCATTTCTTCGAAAAAGGGATGTAAGCATCCATACCGGCCAAAATAACATCGGAAACCTCCCTGGCGCAGTCAGATGGGTCGTCGGATCGAAAACAAACGTCCAACCAAGGGAAAGTTCGAAAATATTCTATGAGATCTTCCCATTTAGCAGATTTGTAGTGCCAAATCTTGCGCGGTTTGGGCGCCTCTCTGTCACTGATTGGTAGAATACTCGATGTCGAAAGTAGTTTATGGTCGGAAGAACCCAACGGTGGATTTACGCTGACCGTGTAAATCTCCGGATTAGTGGTTAAAAACAGATCAAGAAGACTGGCGAACTCTCCGTCTCGATCAGGGATCCGTATTGGTTCATCAATAAGCTGAGTCAAGCCACAACTGATTGAAAATGATTCGGCTTCACGACCTTGTTCGTCGGTAGTATTTGAATATTTAAGCCAGTTGATGTTGTGGACATTAAAGTCGCCCAGGATGGCAATTTCGGCATTTGGATAGTTAATTTGTAAATGATCTATGGTGTCTGCAAGAGAAGCGAAAAGTGTTCTAAAGTTTGTATCACTTGGTGGTCGATAGAGGATACAGACGAACCTTGTGGTTGGTTGAGTCGTACAACTCAACCTGCAGGATTCAACTTGCCAAGAAGATTATGGTCCTCACTAAATCGAGTCCGCATGAACTAACGTGGCTCGGTAGGTAAAATCACTCCGAAAGTCTAAAAAGGAATCGTGTCTTTGTTTTCACGGGACCGAAAATGGCGCTGCGTCAAGGAGCGGCAAAATTTAAAAAATCGGATTTGAATGTGTCCCATGAGATCATTCGACAACATCTTTGTGCTCATGATGTCAAATTTCGATGCACGTTGAAGAAACCTTTGCTGGATGAAAATCACGTCGCGAACCGGCTCACTTGGGCTCACGATAAGATACTAGAGTGGTTCCACAATGGCCGGACGCTAACCCTATTGAAAACGTTTGGTTCCTTGTAAAAAGAAACCTAAAAGGAAAGACCCTGAGGACTTTGACTCAGTTTTCTCACGAAGCGGCTTGCTTGGGCCCACGATAAGGTACTAGAATGGCCCTCACAATCGCGGGACGCAAACCTTATTAAAAACGTTTAAACGTTTGGTCCCTTGTAAAGAGAAAGTTCAGAGGAAAGACTCTGAGGACTTTGACTTAGTTTGTCTCGCGAGATTCGAAAAATTTGCGGAGTATGAAGAAAATCGTCGACAGCATGTCCCGAAGGTGCCAGGCGATTATTGATGCAGGAGGAGATTGGACAACTTACTAAGGAAATTGCGCCGTTGTTAAAGAATACATTGGTGGCAGAAAATGTTCTTGAAACACATTTTTTGAAGCCTAATTCGGTTTCACTATCATTGTCATCAGTTGAGGTAATTATCAGTGGTTTTATATTATTTACATAAATATATGAATCTTCAACTTTAACAACGTGCTGAATGGAATTCTTCCAGCTTTCACAAGGTATATCATCTAAAACTTTTTTTACTAATTCAACCACTGACACGCTTAAAGTTGGAGAAACATTTTGTTCCCTTATTTTTGATTTAACTTGATGCCAAATATGTTCAATTGGATTAAACACACAATAATACGGAGGAAGCCGCAAAACAGTGTGTCCCATTTTCTCAACCATACTATCACAAACATATTTCTTTTTCAATTTACAGCCTTTCAAAACTTCCAAAAGATCACTTTTTTATAACTAAAGTTAAAATAAATATCATTTTCTAACATATTCCTGTATTTCCGATTTGGTGTTGGCTGCATTAGGAACCTTATTTAGTAGGCGACTATGGTAACTTGCATTGTCCATAACTATAACACTCTGTTCGGGAACATTTGGCAAAAGGGAATTTTGAAAAAGTTCTGCGGTCGTGTCTGCTCTTCATACATAGAATATATTTTTCTCCTAACAACGTCTTTTTCTCAATCGTCTACATGATGCCTTTGAAAAAAAATTGACGTATTCTCCATAAGACTATATGTATTGTTAATTTCGATTTTTATTTAAATAAGTTTCCTAAAGACCTTAAACTTTTCATAGAAAATTTTAAACTAATTAATCTATTGAAATAAATCTATACAAAATAGTTTTCATATTTTACGTTTTACCGCCTCTATTCTTTTTTAAATATTGTTGTTTTATTTTATGTCATATTACTATTAATATTATTTCAGCATTAAAATAACGTTAATTTTATTGTGAAATAGGTAGTATTTGTTTTAAAAATCACATTTTTTTCATGTTATATTTAAGATAAAATATTAAACAGAAATAAAAATAATGAACTAGAAACCTTTTCTAGAGCAAAAAATTGAATTTTTCGTAACGAAAAAATTTAAAAATAAGATAGTTTTTAGTGTTTTGTACGGAACACTTATAAGATGACTTCGGTGTCTGTCCATCTGTCCGTCCGTCTGTCACACCCTATCTTCTCCGAAACTATTTGTAATAGAAAGTTGAAATTTGGTAATAATATAGGAATTGATGGCCTCATCATAGCCGTGTAGTTTTGGAAGTTTGACTTAAGGGGTTAGTTTTGGGGGATGAAATCGGAAGTGAAAAAATTTTTTTTTTTTACTAGGTCGTCGAGTGTGGTGTCAAATGGAAGCTTGTGAAAACACAAGTAAAATATATATATATGTATATGTGTATGTATATATATATATATATATATATATATATATATATATATATATATATATATATACATATATATACATATATATACATATATATACATATATATATATATATATATATATATATATATATATATATATATATATATATACATATATATATATATACATATATATATATATATATATATATATATATATATATATATATATATATATATACACATATATATATATATATATATATATATATATATATATATATATATATATATACATATATATATACATATATATATACATATATATATACATATATAACATATATAACATATATATATATATATATATATATATATATATATATATATATATATATATATATATATATATATATATATATATATATATATATATACAGTCCCTGGCCAAATTATTAGACGCACTGCAAGATTTCATGTAAAATATTAATTACCGAGTGATATTGTACCGTCTTATTATTTTTAAATTGATTTGTTTTTTTATTTTTATATTATCCAATCAATTACCTATTTATTTGACATAAATAAAACAGCATTAATTTAGAAAAGCATAAGTTTATTAAGTTTTAAAGAAAAGTGAAATTAATGTTAGTAAAAGTCAATATTTAGTTGAGCCACCTTTAGCCGCTATCAAAGCTTTAATTCTGCGCGGCATGCTATCAATGCAAGATTGTACTGTCTCCTGCATTTGAGGATGATGATTCCACACATGAATAATCTTTTCTAGGAGCTGGGTTTTGTTGGTAATCACATCCTTAGCCACTTCTCTTTTCATCAGCTCCCACACATTTTCAATGGGTTCATATCAGGGCCAATCCAACAGAGGGATATTTTTTTCTGCCAAAAAAGCTTTAACAGACCGAGCAGTGTGGCAGGGAGTTCCATCTTGCATGAAAGTGAATGGTTCCCCATTTGGAAACCATTCTCTGAGCTGCGGAATCAACCGATTTTTTAATACTTCTTTGTACTGATCTTGCCTCATTATTCCTTTGACGACGTACAGCGTCCAGTGCCCATGCCGCTGATGACTGACCAAATCATCACTTTGGTGGGATGTTTAAAAACCGTCGGGACGACACAGTCAGGATGAAACTTTTCTCCATGACGACGATGCACATACTGAGCTTTATTCTGCAAAATTTCGAATGTGCTTTCGTCACTGAAGCAGACCTGTCAAAAATAGGAAAAATATATAAACTTCCATGTTTATTTGCTTTATTTAACTGAAAATGATAATAATGTATCAATTATTGATTAAATTGCTGTATCTTACCGATCTCCAGAAATCCACATCTTTGTCTTGCCATTGTTTGGCCCACTTCAGGCGCTTTGCTTTCATTGCAGCTGTTAATTTGGGCTTCCTGGCGGGGCGACAGGCCTTAAAAATCTAATTCTTTCAATTTTCTTCGAACAGTGCGCTCAGAAGCATTTACGCTAGCATCCTGGAGTTGTGATTTTATTACCTTTGTGGTAGCAAATCTGTTTTCTACACAAATTTTCATCAAACATCTCTCTGACCGTGGAGTGAAAATTGGTTTTCTACCGCATCTTGTCTTTCTTTTCGGGCTTAATTCCTTCCCTGACTCAATTTTCTTTTTTTATGCGTCGTACACTAGCTTCAGAAACCTCCAATCTTCGTGATATTTCTCGGTTTGTAAATGTTTTCGCAATCACAAGGGCCTTCACTTCAGCTTTTTTGCGTGGTGAAAGATCGTCTTTTCTACCCATAATGAAAATAGTCCAATTACTTTTTTAAAACACTGCATACAAAATAAACTAATAACTGAGTAGTATAAAACTGTTAACAAACAATCACAGTCCATAAAGCCACAGAAACACGTCCGTACCTGACTCGATTCCGATTGCGACTGATACAGGTTTGTACTTATTTACGTTCATGTATCACTTTGTCAACATAGTGTTGCCATATGTTAAAAATAAATACAAATATGTAGTCTACAACAATTCTTTTAAATAAAAATCAATAATATTGTAGTTTAAATATACCATTATTGCATAAAAACTTAAAATTACTAAAAAAATACAGTGCGTCTAATAATTTGGCCAGGGACTGTATATGTATGTATATACATATATACATATATACATACATACATTTATACATATATACATATATACATATATACATATATACATATATACATATATACATATATATATATATATATATATATATATATATATATATATATATATGTATATATATATATATATATATATATATATATATATATATATATATGTATATATATGTATATATATATATATATATATATATATATATATATATATATATATATATATATATATATATATATATATATATATATATATATATATATATATATATATATATATATATATATATATATATATATATATATATATATACATATATATATATATATATATATATATATATATATATATATATATATATATATATATATATATATATATATATATATGTATATATATATATATATATATATATATATATATATATATATATGTATATATATATATATATATATATATATATATATATATATGTATATATATATAATATATATATATATATATATATATATATATATATATATTATATATATATATATATATATATATATATATATATATATATATATATACATACATATATACATCATCATCCAATCTTTATAGCGTTGTACGCCTTTTAGTCCCTTTTCTCCAGTCCTCTCTATTTTCCCAGTCTCCGTGGCTTAGATTCCTCGCTGACATACTTCTTTCTATTCCTTCAATCCATGTTGTTTTTGGCGCCCTCTTTTTCTCTTTTCCCGTGGTGACTAGTTTTTGATTAGCTTCGGGAGTCTTTCGTCGCTCATCCTCTCCACGTGACCATACCATTCTCGTTGTTTCCTTTCAATTCCTTCTATTATATCCTCGTTCACTTCCATTATTTCTAGAATCGTTTTGTTTGGGACTTTGTCACGGCGTGACTTTCCTGCTGATCTGCATCAGTAGTACATTTCCAATACTCGTAGTTTCCGCTGTGTAGTTTGACTGATTTGCCATGCTTCACTGCCGTAGAGTTCTATACTCCTTAGAATAGTGTTATACAAGAGTTTTTTGTTTTGTTTTGATATATGTTTTCCCCACAGAATCGAGTGTAGACACCCAATGACCTTCTTCCCCTGTACAATACGGTGTTCAATTTCTGGTTCAGTCAGTCGTTGCTTGTAATTTTTGCACCCAGATATGTATATTGTGTGCATGGTCCGATTTGAATGTGGTCTTCTATCTGGAGAACCGATGTTTCCTCCTTTCCTACACACAGGTACTTTGTCTATCAGGCCCCATGTTTCGTATTCTTTTAGCAGTTTCTCTGTCATTAATTCCTCTTTATCTTGTGCGAGCACCACCTGATCGTCTGCGAAGTGTAGCGTATGATGTCGTCATTAAGCTCGATACCCATTCCTTCGCATGATCTCCTCCATTCTTTCAACGCTTTGTCTAAATAGATATTAAATAATGTAGGCGAGAGGCAACATCCTTGTTAAATGGAAGGCTTTCTGACAACTGGTCTTTTAGTTTTATTTTTGCTCTTTGATCTCTGTATAGCTGCTGGATGGTTTTTATTATTGTAATATTTATTCTAGTACCTTCTAGTACTTGCCATAGTCTATTTTATATATATATATATATATATATATATATATATATATATATATATATATATATATATATATAATGTAATACTTGCGCACACTTTTCTTTGTATTATTTTTAAAACATCGCGAAAAATCGCTGTCCCCCCACCTTATCTCGAAAAGTACTGATCAAAAATTTTGAAAAAATTCTGGAATATTCTTCGCGGGATGTAGATTGAACGAAAATTATCACGAGTGCATTAACTTTAATGATTTATATGGTATATAAAAAAACAAGAATTTCAAAGTCATCAGTCTTCAGTAAAGATTGGAAACAAACTTTGTTGAAAACTCATTTGGGGTGTGTTTTGTGAAGTCACTGATCGATCATTTTATACCTCCGTAACAAAATTTTATATTTTAAAAGCAATCATCGTACGGAACAATAATTGTGCAAGTTCAACTTGCACTTGACCGGTTATTTTTCATATTTTTTATTTTCCCTTCTAACTTGAAGAGCATAAAATTTCGCAAATTTTTTAAAAAAACAACCTACTAAAATGCGAATTTTGACCAATCCAGTATTTTTTAATAAAATTTGGCACACTTTTTTGCTAATATGTTATAAAAGTTATATTTTCCTATAATTTGAAGCAGTAATATCGAATTGACGGAACTTACCCGTAAAAAAACATTTTTCAATTTGCCGTAGTAAACACTTTTTTTCAGATTATGCACTTAATATTTTTTATCTACGCAGTTTTTAGGCAATTTTATGACGAGTAAAATAAATTTTTTTCTGTCGCATAAAAAGCGTTAAACTGTGAAAAATGCACTAAAATAGAAGAAAATAGAAAAAAAGTGGAGAAAACTCGTTTACATTATGTTGACACTGTTTCAAAATAGTGCCCAAAAATTTTCAAAAATCATGAAAATTTTACGGCATTTGCCTCCACTATTAGTAAAAATAGGTCTAAGCCATTTAAATTACTCAGTAAACAGGTTGTTTAAGTTATCACAAGATTGAAATCAAAATTATAGAGTTGGAAAAATATGCAAAACCAATACCACCAAAAAAAACATTTTAAATTAAACATCAGCCTTATAAGAACGGTTTAATGTAATTTTAACTTTGTATAAACTCTTATATATTGTTCATTTAATTTTATTAAATAATTTAACACGAATGGATTAACTTTTGTATGTTTTGTACAAACTTATAGAAAAAAAAATGGAAAATAAAATAAAATTAATTATATTTTATAATTTTTAAAAAATTATCAAAGCAAATATTATGAAAAAATAAAAGAATAAAAAAAAATATAATTAATAATAATAATAAAGAACAGGTAATTAATAAAAAATGATAATTAAAAATCTTAAAATTCCGGTGTCTTCAAGCGGCAACGCTGTAAATAATTTACTGTTGGCTCCACTGATATGCTTCTATATACCAGGTGTACAAGTATGAAATGCGGATTTTGCCGTATGTGATGGAGCATTGTCATGAAGAAAAATGACTTTGTGTTGCCTCTTTCGTATTCTGGCCTTTTTTCAAGCAGCGAACGGTTCAAATCGGTCAATTGTTGTTGGTAACGTTTAGTATTAACCATTTTCCCAGGTTCTAACAGCTCATAATAGACCACGCCCCTCTGGTCCCACCAAACACAGAGCATCGTCTTTCTGCCAAAGCGATTCGGTCTTGCGGTCGATGTGGATGGTGCGCCTGGGTCTACCCATGATTTTTTGCGCTTGAGATTTTCAAAATAAATCCACTTTTTTTTTTTTTTTTTTTTTTTTTTTTTTTTTTTTTTTTCATCCCCTGTAACTATACAATGCAAAAACGACTTCCTTTTGTACCGAGCGAGCAAAATGTCACACGTATTTTTGCGCTTTTTTTTTTTCCATTTGCCTGTCGTTCAACTCATGTGGTACCCATCTACCGGTCTTCTGAATCTTTCCCATCTCTCGTAGCCGATTGGAAACAGCTTGTTGACTAACGCCCAATTGCTCGGCGAGTTGTTTTTTGTTTGCGAATCATCTTCGTCCAACAATGCTTACAATTCCAAGTTCCTCGTCTGCAACATCGAAGTCACCACTTTTGAAACGCCGAAACCATCGTTTACACGTGTCTTGCGATGGAGCATGTTCGCCATAAGCTTCTCAAAGTAATCAGTATGATTCAACAGCAGTTTTCTTCAAATGAAAACAAAAAAATCAATGCTGTCCGCGAATGCTCTTTGTTTGGTATAAATTTCAACATATTGAACACAACAACACAACACTATGCACACACTTTTCCAATTTATCACTCGTGCGCTTCTGATACTTGTTGATGACACAACAAAATGGCGCAGTGTCAAATCTTTACAGCACAAACTGCATTGGTGCACCATCTGTTGTCTGAAATCCGCATTTTATACTTGTACACCTGGTAGATATATTGAATTTTGTGTTTATTGTGATCAGCTGTTGTAAAAAAGTAAAAAAAAAAAACGGATAATAACAAAAAATCGACAAATATTGATAAAAAAATGGTAAAAAAAATTATGTGCAAGCGTTACTGAGGCTGTATACAATCAAAGATTAAATCAACAAAGTGTTGGTAAATGAAACAGAAAATCAAGTGTCTCCTAACCCATGCACTAAACTAGAAGAAAAGTGGCCTTGCGGGAAAAATTTGGCCAAGAAAACTCGTTTACATTATGTTGGCACTGTTTCAAAGTAGTTAAATCGATTTCCAAGCTGTACCCAAAAATTTCCAAAAATCATGAAAATTTTACAGCATTTGCCTACACTATTAGTAAAAATAGGTCTAAGTTATTTAAATTACTCAGTAAACAGGTTGTTGAAGTTATCACAAGATTGAAATCAAAATGACAGAGTTGAAAAAATATGCAAAACCAATACCAGCAAAAAAAAATACATTTTAAATTAAACATCAACCTTATAAGAACGGTATAATGTAATTTCAACTTTGTATAAACTTTCAGACATTATATTAATAAGTTACTCAATTTCAATTTAAATTAAGACGTTCTGAATAGGTCCACTCGATTCAATTTTATCCATCATCATGAAAATAAATAGATCATTGTGTATCGAGATACCAAAAGACGAAAACTGAATTCGACAACCGGCTCTTAACAAGTTAACTTACCTCGTCGCTAATAATTAATCAAGTAATTAATTTGCTGCCATATTACAGGAGCGCCGTCCCCAGACGAAGTTGATCGTTTATTACTCCATAAATTTGCTTACTGATAGTAGTGTCGTGTGTTTTTTGTTTAATTTTTTCCGGTTTATTTAATTTTAATTAAGAATTTATTTTTGATTGAATTCGTTTCTTCTGCCGTTAATATTCCACAATTTTTAAAATAACCACTGATATAATATTTAGGGTTTCTGGCAGTATTCTTATTGGTTAATATTCATATACAGTCTGTCGAGAAAGAACGTGTTCACGATAATTCATTTTTGGTAGATGCTATTCTACAGATTCAACAAAAAAATCGGTAGAGGAAACCTTTGTCTACGACGCATTTTAGTAAAAGTATCACTCGATTCCGAACTTTCATCGAAATCACGTAAAATCCAAAATGAGTCACTTGTTTGCGCGGTTCAAGACAGTCTTTCTTTGTTTCTATTCAAAGGGATCTAAAAACACAGTCTGCGGCCGCTAAAAATATTAAAAAGTCGGTGTCGTTTATGAAGAACGAGACGAAAAATGTCGACGACTTGCCAGAACGTGGCTGGGTAGGCAAAGTCACTGGGAAAGTCGAACAACGAATCGAATCTTGGTTTTCACGGGACCCGAAATTAACGCTGCGTCAACGAGCGGCAAAATTAAGAAAATCGGGTTTGAATGTGTCCCATGAGACCATTCGGCAACATCTTAGTGCTCATGATGTCAAATTCTGAAGCACGTTGAAGACACCTTGGCTGGGGGAAAATCAAGTCGCGAAGCGGCTCTCTTGTGCCCACGATAAGACACTAGAGAGGCCCTCACAATCGCCGGACGCCAACCCTATTGAAAACGTTTGGTCCCTTGTAACGAGAAAGTTCAGAGGAAAGACTTTGAGGACTTTGAGTCAGTTGTCTCGCGAGATTCAAAAAATTTGCAGAGTATGCAGACAATTTCATCGACAGCATGCCTCGAAGATGTCAGGCGATTATTGATGCAGGAGGCCATTGGACAACTTATTAAGATAATTGCGCCGTTGTTAGCACGCCAACGAATACATTGATGGCAAAAAATGTTCTCGAACCACATTTTTTTCAAGAATACGAGAGGTCACGATCTTACTTGACAGACTGAATAACCATATACACAATATGGTTTTTGCCTTAGTCCAACTTCAAGTTGCTCTAATTTTGTTCTACCTAGGAACATCTGAAACGCTGCTTAAAATATTAAAAATCAGAAGATGTTCTTTGTAATATTTTGCTTTGGCAGTTCCAAAAACGAAAACCAATTGCGCAAGTCCATAAGAAAATGTCGAAGTCATAACCAAACATGCGTGTCAACAATCGTTTGTCAAATTCCATTCTGAGGATATAGATCTAACCATACAAGGGTTGAAAACTAGTGGTATTAGATGGAAAATATCGGTGGGCAACTTATTCCATAGGGACGAATTTCTCCATATACTCGTAGAAAGTCATAAAGATGTTACCATTGTTGCGTTTCGAGGACATTTTCAGTTGGCAGCATCTCCTCGAAGAACACAATCAGGTTTCAGCCAGATCGATTTATTTCTTTATGTTTCGCGTTCGTTTGAATCTAGGAAGTGACAAAGATTATGATGACGCTGCACTTTCGATTACAAGTGTGCGTAAGTATTACATTATATATATTTTTGAACTCGTCTTTTTACAAGCTTTCATTTGACACTCCACTCGGTGACCTGGTCAAAAAAATTTTTTCACTTCCGATTTCGTCTCCCAAAACTAACCCCTTAATTCAAAACTACACAGCTCTGATGAGGCCATCAATTCCTATATTAGTGCCAAATTTCAACTTTCTATGTTAAATAGTTTCGAAGATAATCAGGTGTGACAGACGGACAGACAGACAGACACCGAAGTGATCTTATAAGTGTTTCGTACAGAACACTAAAAATAGCTGACAGGAAGGAGATTTCTTTGAAACGATGGGATGATTGCGGAAACAAATGCCTAGTTTGTAGAGATGGACAAATTCTAATATTCGGAAAGCGTTAACAAAGAGGAGTGGCGTTGGATGAAGTAGAGACGCTAAAAAGCAGACTACGTTGAAAGATAAAATAAATAAAAACCGGTCAAGTGCAAGTTGAACTTGCGCAATTAGTGTTCCGTACGTTGATTGCTTTTCAAATAAAAAATTTTGTTACAGAGGTATAAAATGATCAGTGATTTCACAAAACACACCCCAAATGAGTTTTCAACAAAGTTTGATTCCAATCTTTACTGAAATCTGATGACCTTGAAATTTTTGTTTTTTTTTATATACCAGATAAATTATTAAAGGTAATGCACTCGTGATAATTTTCGTTCAATCTACACCCCGTAGAGAATACTCCAGAATTTTTTCAAAATTTTTTGATAAGTACTTTTCGAGATAAGGTGGGTGGACAGCCATTTTTCGCGATTTTTTAAAAATAATACAAAGAAAAGTGCGAGCAATTATTACATTGTATATATATTTTTTACTCGTATTTTCACAAGCTTGCATTTGACACCACATTCGATTACCTAGTAAAAAAAATTTTTTTTCATTTCCGATTTCACCCCCCAAAACTAACCCCTTAAGTCAAAATTTAACTTTCAAAACTACATGGCTCTGATGAGGCCATCAATTCCTAGATTATTACGAAATTTCGACTTTCTTTGACAAATAGTTTCGGAGAAAATCGGATGTGACAGACGGACAGACGGACAGACAGACGGACAGACACCGAAGTGATCTTATAAGTGTTCCGTACGGAACACTAAAAAGGTTTTATGGCGAAACGTTAAGTTGTTAGAATTCTTTCAAGGACTTGTTAAACCACCCTTATAAAAGAATTCTGGAAGAGGAGTCATAGGTTGAATCTCATATGGATGTAATGTATTAGCGTGAGTTCTTTGTATACACTGCTCTAGGAGGAATGAAGAATTGAACATCTCCCATATATTTTCAGAATAGGTTAAAATTACCAACTTGTCTTCGAAGTTCCAAAAAAAAGGTTTCAGGTGAGTTCCCAGACCCAATCAGACGAACTTATCTTTTCTTGATAAAATCTAACAAATGTAAAGTATCTTTGGCAGCAGGGCTTTAAAGAAGGAAGCAATATTCCACCGATAATAAAATTTGAGCTTCGTATAAAATCAACAGCTATGGAGTATACGGCATTGTAGTACTATACCGATCTTTTGAGACGCTTTCTTTGCCATGCATACAATATGATCATTCTCTAAGCTATCCTTTAAGTAAAAAACTGCGGACTGAGTTTTGAGTTGCTATTTGGTTAGTGACACCCCAAGATAGAATTGTTTTCAGGTCTTGGTTAAGTTATATAACTTCCTGCTCTTCGCAAATATTTGTATGGGTAGTTAAAATTCTAGCATGCTATCATAAATAAAGCTATAGATTGGGTTTTTGAGCTTTTTCAGCAGAGTAAGTATGTAAGAGAAAGTAAGAGGTAAGCGGGTTGATAGTAACGATGTTGCAAAGAAATTCATTATCTACCGAAAAACGATCTCTAGCGTCAAAAAACTAAATCTTTTAAACAAAATATATGGGTGCATCAGCAATTTTTCGTGCTATACAACGCTGAATGCCCTGTATATGTGAAGCGCAACAACTTGGGATTCTTCTTGGTGTTCAGTTGGATTGTTCGAAGGAGGTTTGACGGAGGTTGAGAAATCTCCTGTTGATATTGGCCTACAGAAACGCTGTTTGTGGTCGCTAATGACAATAAATTTTTCCAGACGCTTGAAAAAATGCTGATTGATAAATTTTCCCTAACCTTTGATATAACTGAAAGCAAGATGACTAGTTGCTGCCATATTACAGAAACTCCGTCCCCAGACGATGTTGATCGTTCATTACTCCATAAATTTGCTTATTAATAATAGTGTCGAGTTTTTTTTGTTTAAGTTTTTTTCGTTTTATTTAATTTTAATTTAGAATTTATTTTTCATTGAATTAGTTTCTTCCGCCTTTAATAAACATATTCCACTATATTTAGGGTTTCTATCAGTAATCTTACTGGTTAATATTCATATAACAGTTATACACTCTGTCAAGTAAGAACATGTCCGCGATAATTCATTTTTGGTAGATGCGATTCTAGCGATTCAACAAAAAATCGGTAGAGGGAACCTTTGTCTACGACGTATTTTAGTAAAAGTATCAGTCGATTCCGAACTTTCGTCGAAATCACGTAAAATCCAAAATAAGTCCCTTGTTTGCGCGTCGGTTCGAGACAGTCTGTCTTTGTTTCCATCCAAGTAAGCCTAAAATGACACATTCCGCGGTAGCTAAATAAAGTAAAAAGTCGGTGTCGTTTGTGAAGGAGTGGGTAAATCAGCAGACCGAGTGTATAAGAGAGAGTATGGGGCAAGCGGGGTTGACAGTAACAATGTAGGAAAAAAATTCATCGTCCACCACGCCAAGAACGATCTCTGACAAAACTTCAGTGTCATAAACAAAATCTTTTAAACAAAATATATGAGTACATCAGCGATCTATCGTGCTACACAAGGCTGAATGCCCTGCATATGTGAAGCGCAACAATTCGGGATTCTCCTTGGTGTTCAGTTGCATTATTCTAAGGATGTTTGACAGAGGATGAGAGATCTCCTGTTGATTTTGGCCTACAGAAACGCTATGGTTGGACGCTAATGACAATAAATTCTTCCAGATGCTTGAAAAAAATGCTGATTGTTAACATTTTCCGTAGTCAGTTGTTGTTTGGTAAGGTAATTTTTAAAAAACACATAAATTTTTATTTTCTGCAAATCACTTCGTGACTACAAATTTTACCCCAAAGATCTTGAAAAATCGTCGTCACACCCCTATTTACCAACCCTTAAAAATGACAAGATCCCGTTATACGACTACCATACAATATCGAATTGCAGGTATATCTTTATAATACAGCAACACGACCCCTCGAAATTGTATTATTTGTATTATACCAGACTCGATGACCCCGATCCGCGACCTTATACCTTTTGTTCGAGCATCAAGGGGGAAATAAATCGAAATTGAACTTGTATGTTCCTTCAGGTATTGTTGTTGTCATTGGATATCGTTATTTTTATTGTAAAATATGAATTTGACTTGAGGGAAGCCACTAAGGGAGGTGAAAAACATTCACGTAAAATGCCCTATGGAAAACGTGATTATTATTTATTGTAATAACAAGCTACAGGGCGTGCAATACCATATGTACTTACATATATATATATATATATATATATATATATATATATATATATATATATATAATATATATATATATATATATATATATATATATATATATATATATATATATATATATATATATATATATATATATATATAATACATTAAAATTCCGGGTTTCAATCCGTTCGTCTAACAATGAATGTGCACGATACTGTGACCTTGCTGCTGCTGCTGCCGCTAAGCTACCAAGTTACCGTCGTGCAAATTTATTGTTAAACGAACGGATTGAAACCCGGAATTTTAATGTATTACATTCCACCATCCTACTGTAATATATATATATATATATATATATATATATATATATATATATATATATATATATATATATATATATATATATATATATACTAGCCGGGCCCGCGGCTCCGCTCGCGTGGACTTGGTTCACTGCTATCGTCACTGCTTATTCCTTATGTTACCTAACGTAATAAAATATCTCCCATTATTTCCCATTATCTCTACATGATTTCCATTATCTAGGCTTATCTCTGCCCATCTCCCATTATTTCTCCTTATCTCCCATTATTTCTCCTTATCTCACGTTATCTCACCATAACTCCCATTATCTAGACTTATCTCTGCTTATCTCCCATTATACTTATTTCCCATTGTCTCACCTTATATCCCATTATCAAGGCTTATCTCGACTTATCTCCCATTATTTCTCCTTATCTCCCATTATTTCTCCTTATCTCCCATTATCTCACCTTATCTCCCATTATCTAGGCTTATATATATATATATATATATATATATATATATATATATATATATATATATATATATATATATATGTATAAATTTATAAAAACACGTAAATCAGATAAGTGGTTCTCGAGTGATAAGCGCACTAACGGACAGACAGACAGAGAGACCTTACATTTTATATATATTATATTCTTTGCTACATGATATTGTTCCATATTTAATGCTTTAGGCAGTGTATTGCAAGAGAACGCGCTAGCGGCAAACTTTTCTCCGACTTGATTCACTGTTATCGTCACTGCTTATTCCTTATGTCACCTAACATAATAAAATATATCCTATAACCTGGCCAGAGAACATACGCATGTTTAAAAAAAAAAAAGCACGTAAATCGGATAAGTGGTTCTCCAGTGATAAGCGCACTAACGGACAGACAAACAGATAGACAGAGATACGTTGCATTTTATATATATTATAGATGTAATAAAATATTTATCTATAACCTGGTCAGAGATCATATGTATGAATTTAAAAAAAGACAGGTAAATCGGATAAATGGTTCTCGCGTGATAAACGCCCTAATGGACAGACAGACAGACAGAGAGACATTGCATTTTATATATATTATAGATTATAGATATTCTCTGTTACATAATATTATTCCATATTTAATGGTTTAGGCTGTGTATTGCAAACGAACGCGCTAGCGGCAAACTTTTTCCGACTTCATTCACTATTTTACTTCACTGCTCATTCCTTATGCTACCTATCGTAATACTATCTATAACCTGGCCAGAGAACATATGTATGTTTTTAAAAAAAAGTACGTAAATCGGATAAGTGGTTCTACAGTGATAAGCGCACTAACGGACAGACAGACAGACAGACAGACAGACAGAGAGACGTTGCATTTTATTTATATTATAGATATATATATATATATATATATATATATATATATATATATATATATATATATATATATATATACAAAGTGTTATGAAAACTGCTTAATATTTGCGAGCTGGTATATCTTTATAGCAAATTCCGTTAGAGAAAATTATTGATAAATAGCGCCCCTCTATAATAACACGAATTACTAACTTAAAGAGGTCTCCAACTTTTAATTTCTGTCCCTGTTTGTCTGGCGGTAAATTGAAAACTACTTACCGATACCTATTTTACTATTGCAATCAACTTCTTCTTAACAACTAAAAGTTTTCTAGTAAACAATGCACGAAACACATTAACATTTCATCTCATTGTTTTTTGTATAATTACGCAAACTGTTACAAAACCTAATTGTCACTAATCTTCAGCAACATCAAGGGCACTTTCTGCATTACCAATTTGCAATATATTTCAAAAAAAAATGTCTTAAAAATTTCACCGATGGGTGTTATGAGCGTATGTCGTCTATGGCAGCCTTACTTTTAAAAATTACGCAGTTCAATGATTTATAAAACTTTAAATAACTTCGAAATTTAATCAAAATAACTATTAAGTATGTCTCCAATTGACTCGAGGAGTCTCGCGTTTCAATATATTAAAAGATTTTCATAACACCCTATATATATATATATATATATATATATATATATATATATATATATATATATATATATATATATACAGTAACTAAGTAGAAGTATTTGCTTCAATTTTACTACACGTTGTTTGTTGTAACAAGCTAACGAACCACAAATAACCTATACAGTCAATGTAGTTCGATGATATTACTGTAGGTAAGTGTTGACAAAATACAAATATTTTTTATATGACATGTAACACGGCAAGGAAATAATAACTTAGAACTCCACCTCGATAAACAGTCGTTCTACCTGAACTTCTAATAACGCCTTTATCGGCTATTTAAAAAGCTATCACCGTTATTTCAAATTTGGACCTGCCAATTCAACAGGAACTGAAGTAGGAACACAATAGCACCTACGGCACAACTAAAACGTTATATAAAGCTTTAATGTTCCGTAAACTTTTTCTTTCTCAGTATAAATCCTGCAAAGTAATTATTGGCAACACACCCTCTAAAAACTTTCCAAAAACTTTCCTGCTAACACCGCAGGCGAGCCGTCGTTGCAGCCGCCACGCCGGCCGCATAAAGAAGCGAAATCGCAAATCGGTTCTCAGCAGGATTCTTGTTGCCGAATCCAAACTTGACTTTATAAATTCGACTTTAAAAGTAATAACACTTTTTGTTAAGAAAAATAACTGAAAAATTGGAAGGTGTTTTTCGAAAAGATTTATTATACATGAAATATGTTAGAGAGTAATGAGAAAAAGATACAACTATTTTCGTTGATTAATTTGAGTTATTTTAATCAGTTTATTTTTAAAACGGACTAATTCGAAAGGTACTAGGTTGAAAAAACTTTGTATATGTTTTACCGACTCCCAGAGAGGTGATATCAACGCAAATCGTGTATATACGAGGCGTATTCGAAAAGTACGGGCCGCTTGTTTATATTTAAATATTGGTGGGTCTGAACAAAGTTGGACACATGCAGCGCCATCTGTTGATTGTTTCCAAAGCCACTGAAGTTATTGTTTTGATTGAGTAGTCGTTTGCCCGTCGGTGAACGCAAACAACAATGTCGGCGAAAATCGTCGCTGTGATTTGATTTTTGTGTGCAAAAGGATCATCAGCTGCTGAAATTTATCGAGAGTTACGCCTAGTTTATGGACCTACAGTAATGAGTGAAGGGCAGATTAGACAATAGTATCGAGACTTCAAAAATGGCCGCACAAATGTGCATGATGAAGAGCGGAGTGGCAGGCCCAATAAAATCGTTCAACAAGTGAACCAAAAACTACGATCTGATCAACGATTGGACTTGAAACAGTGGCTTACTGGACAACGGTTTAAAGATCACGAGGAACTCAAGATCGCCGTTGTCGGCTGGTTCAATTCCCAGGCGGAGAACTTCTATGCAGAGGGATTAAAGAAGCTAGTGCAACGTTACGAAAAGTACTTGGAACTGAACGGTTTGTAGGAAACTAAAACCGTCAATAGAAACTTTTTCTAACGTATATATTTTATATATAAATATATGAATATATATATATATATATATATATATATATATATATATATATATATATATATATATATATATATATATATATGTATATATATATATATATATATATATATATATATATATATATATATATATATACATATATATATATACATATATATATACATATATATATATATATATATATATATATATATATATATATATATATATATATATATATATATATATACCATTGAACAACTGTGTTTTGTTTTAATTTTTAAGGAAAAAAAAAGGTTCCAAAAATCATTGAAAGAATCGTTTGGCCTTTGCTTTTAAATTCAAAACATCCCTGTTTAGAAGAACATTCCCTATCCGCTTGTTTGGATGGCACAAGGGCTTTTTAGATGGCCAAAGATAAGTAGAAACGGAACTTCGTGCGAGATGATCTTCAACCTCAAAATCAGACAACAATATGGAAAAAGTGGAGATTCTTGTGATGTCAGGTCATGACCGACGTTAGGAATGATAAGTAGTCAGTTTAATTTGAGATCATTTACCGTCCATCAGCTTTTGGACATGACAAACGTATGCGCCAAGATTATTTTAAATAACCTCGCGACTAAGCAGAAGGCCAGCCGGTGCGATCTGTTCCTTGACCATCCCTACCATTTTAAAAGAGAAAACTAGAATGCTTCAATCGCATGATCACAGGTAGTGTGACTACGACCCTCAAATAAAAAGGCTCAAGTCAGGAGTGACACACTATAAAATCTCATTGTGCCAACAAAGCAAGAATGAACAAATTGACAGAAAAATCAATAATCATTTATTTCCTTAACAATCAGGGAATCCATCCAGTCCCTAAGGAATCTGTGCCTTCAAGAAAAGCTGAGTATCAATCAAAGTTTGTATCGAAAAAAGCTTGACGAACTCGGAAAGGGGATAGCATGTATGTGATTTGCACCGCCAGGGCATTGCATATACTGTACCACGACCCATTTCATAACGTAGTCTCCACACATGTTTGGCAAAAAAAAAAACATTCCTGTGGTTTGTCAGTTCCTCGACTCAATGGATATTAGTTCCTGTGATTTCTTTTTATTCTTTTTGGTTAAAAACTATTTGAATGAGGGGTATGTTGGCACTTATAATGATATTTAGAGGCGTAACCGACGAGTTGAATATCATTCCAGCAGAAGCCATCCAGCACTGCTACAAACAACGGAACCAACGGCTCTGGTACTGTCGAGATACTCAAGAAAACTACTTTGAAGGGGATTTGTAAAAAAAACTAGATTATTGAAAAAGTTAGTGTCACTACTTGTCTGCCACACCACGTAATATATTAAAATAGTACATAAATATATATTTGACGTAGTCGTAGAAAAGGTTGGTGGGTAACGCTTGTATGTGAAACGTTTGAGAGTTTGGTATGACAGGTCATTTAATATTATTTATCTTACACGTAGTACTCCTATAAGTACTGTTGCAAACTTTCACGTACTCCCTCTACAAACATTAGCATTTTTTGGTGAAATTATTTATAGGTTATGCTACTCAGTTATTATACAGTTATTGTGTGTAAACATATTTACAATTTAAATTCTTTAAACAATGCAGTGAGGTGCTCGAGAAAATAGGATGGCTGTTATAGCTTTATTTAAGTGCGGCATGGAAAAAAGCGACATTTTTTTAAGATCTTAAAACCGCTTAAAGTAAGTCGTTAAAGCTGTAAAAGCGTGAATTGACCAAAATCCTCTCTGCAAGCAAACAATTTTATCTTGTGAGATTAAAATCGAAAAATTATATGTCTCGTATTATTAAAGAAGAACTAAGACTTGGTGTTTATAAGAGACTCAATGGTCATTTGCTAACGGAAGATTTAAAGCGAAAACGGTGCAAAAAATCTAAAAGTTTGTTAAAGGTATACGCTAATGAGAAAAACAGATAAATTTTGTTTACTGACGAAAAAATGTTTACTGTAGAACAATCTTTTAATAGGCAAAAAGGAAGCGTCTGAACTTGTTCCAAAAGTTTAGAGAAATCATCATCCAGCATCAGTTATGGTTTGGTGAAGAGTCAGCTTTGATGGAGTTACCAGTATTCATTTTTGGGAAAAAGGTGTGAAAACTTCGGCTAAAATATATCAAGACACTTTTTTAGAGAACGTTGTGAAACCCCTAAACCATACTCTTTTCAAAAATAAGCATTGGGTCTTCCAGTAAAATTCTGCACCAGCACATAAAGCTAAAACAACACAAGCATGACTTCAAGAAAATGTGCCTTCATTTATTACTACAGAAGATTGGCCTTCTGCAAGTCCTGATCTAAATCCTTTAGATTATAAACTATGGTCCCTTTTAGAGGGTATAATTTGCTCTAAAAGACAAGCCAATCCTGACTTTTTAAAACGAACTTTAACAAAAACGGTGGACGATTTTCTGTTTGACCTAGTGCGTGCTGTCTTAGACAAATGGCCTAATCGTTTGAAGGCTTGGGTAAAAGCAAGAGGGAGACATATTGAGTAAATGTTAGTTATGTCATTATGAATATATGAATTAATTCCATAATAATTTGCTTTAATTTTCATACAAATTAAATGTTTAGGCAATGTTTACATTGTAGCAGTATTTGTGGGAGTACTAGGTATTATATACCTTATACTATTAGATTTGAACAAAACTTTTAACACCCATTTACCTTATTCTAAAAACTTTCCTAATTTCGGACATCAAAACAAGCGAGATTTACGTAATCTACTCTAAATGACATATTACGAAACAAAACCCGCACTCTCGGATTTCGAGCCCTCCGGCATTTTACCCCACATTATTTCGCATATAATTACCACCAAATTTAATTCAGATGAAAGTTTTCTCCCAAATCCATATCGCACGAAGCGGATATTCTAACCGCGAGACCTGCCAAGTATTCCAAATAGTTTCCTGGATTGGGCTTGCGATATGCGATGTTGCCAGATTCGTTTATAAATATCGAAAAATATTTCTGGTACCTTATGTTGATCATCATAGCCTATATAGTGAGTTAGCTGAAGAGTAGGAGGAGGTGAACTTGTGGCGCAACGCTCAAGCTCTCTTCGTTCAACAGGACTGAGTTGATGTTCAGTATACTGTTCTAAGATAATACTGGACTTTGTTCATTTGCTTGTTGTGAGATTACTTTTGGAGCATTGTCAAAATGGAGATCGATCAACTGGTTGAGCTGCGAATTAATATCAAGTTTCTTGTGATACACGCCAAGAATAGTTCGAAAATTCATCAAATGTTGCTACTTATGGAGAGGATGCCCTAACAAAGAAAAAACTGGAGGTAGCGTTTTCGGGAACGGCGTGAAGACTCCGAGGACCACTCCAAGCCCCTCCGTCTCAAATATCAATGAAAACATAGAGTCGGAAATGAAAAAGGTTTGCGCAAAAATTGTGCCAAGACTACTCACTCCAAAATATACGAGAGAGAGAGAGTGAGAGTTTCACTTATCTTAAAGGAAAGCGAGGAACTCTTGGAAAGGGTCACCACAGGTTAGGGAGAAAATCGTGGATCTACGAATGTGACATTGTGCTGAAGCCGCAAACAATCATGGAAAAGTAAATCGAGCCAAGAAGTTGATCGTGAACCACGAATTCGTACCTGAAGGGTCAAACTGTCAACGCAGTATTGTGTTTTCGAGCATCTAAAACACTGTACGCGACGCGTACGAACCGGAATTGTGGACGGCGAGACTATGGACTCTTCATCTAGACAATGCTACCACGCACTCTACATTAATCTTGAGTGATTTTTTGGCGTGGCGAATACCACCCTTATATGCTGGATACCGGCTGGCCTGTTACGATTTTTTCTTCTTCTCCAAATGCAAACGGGCACTTGTGACGGAATTTCATCTGACTACGGTTAAAAAAGAAGACATGCTACTGAAAAGTTTAAGAATAATTGTCAACGTTCATTTTCACTTCTCTTTAAATATGTATCAGGAATAGTTAGTTGCTAGTTTTTATAGAAGTTAAATATGGCAAATCAATATCTAATCAAAGCTGCCGGTAATTCAATTACTGTAATTTCAAAAAGCAACTGAACTGCCCTTGAGCATATGTTGTAGTTTTTTTTAATTTAATTATGTTCATTGTAATATAATTACAATTTGTTTTCCAACAACTAAGATTAAAGTAATTGGCGACTGTTAATCTTTCTGTGTAATTACCAAGTGTACAAGTATGAAATGCGGATTTCAGACAACAGATGGTGCGCCAATGCAGTTTGTGCTATAAAGATTTGACACTGCGCCATTTTGTTGTGTCAATCAACAAGTGTCAGACGCGCACGAGTGATAAATTGGAAAAGTGTGTGCACAGTGTTGTGTTGTTGTGTTCAATTTGTCGAAATTTATACCGAACAAAGAGCATTCGCGGACAGCATTAATTTTTTGTTTTAATTTGAAGAAAACTGCTGTTGAATCATACCGGTTACTTCGAAAAGCTTATGGTGAACATGCTCTATCGCAAGATACGTGTGAACGATGGTTTCGGCGTTTCAAAAGTGGTGACTTCGATATGTGGAATTGCAAGCATTGTTGGACGAAGATGATTCGCAAACACAAAAGCAACTCGCCGAGCAATTGGGCGTAAGTCAACAAGCTGTTTCTAATCGGCTACGAGAGATGGGAAATATTCCGAAGACCAGTAGATGGGTACCACATGAGTTGAACGACAGGCAAATGGAAAAGCGCAAAAATACGTGTGACATTTTGCTGGCTCAGTACAAAAGAAAGTCGTTTTTGCATTGTATAGTTACAGGGGATGAAAAGTGGATTTATTTTGAGAATTCCAAGCGCAAAAAATCATGGGTAGACCTAGGCGCACCATCACATCGACCGCAAGACCGAATCGCTTTGGCAGAAAGACTCTGTGTTTTGGTGGGACCAGAGGGGCGTGGTCTATTATGAGCTGTTAAAATCTGGGGAAACGGTTAATACTAAACGTTACCAACAACAATTGACTGATCTGAACCGTTCGCTGCTTGAAAAAAGGCGAGAATACCGAAAGAGGCAACACAAAGTCATTTTTCTTTATGACAATGCTGCATCACATATGGCAAAACCAGTTCGCGACACGTTGGGAGCACTCAGCTGGGAAGTTCTACCCCATGCGGCTTACTCACCAGACTTGGCTCCTTCTGATTACCACTTGTTTGCATCGATGGGTCACGCACTTGCTGAGCAGCGCTTTGGTTCGTACGAAGATGTGAAAAAATGGCTCGATGAATGGTTCGCAGCAAAAGGGGAAGATTTTTACTGGCGTGATATTCACAAATTGCCCGAAAGATGAGAAAAATGTATAACAAGTGATGGAGCATACTTTGAATAAAGCACTTTTTATCATTCTTCTGTATTTAACATGTTTTTTTAGAAAAAAAATCCGCATTTCATACTTGTACACCTGGTATATTTTTGAACTCGGGTTTTCACAAACTTTCATTTGACATCCAATTCCATGACCTGGTAATTTTTTTTCACTTCCGATTTCACCCCCCAAAACTAACCCCTTAAGTCAAAATTGAACTTTCAAAACTACACGGCTGTGATTGGGCGATCAATTCCTATATTTATGTCAAATTTCAGCTTTCTGTGTCAAATAGTTTCGAAAAAAAACCGGGTGTGACAGACGGACAGACAGACACCGAAGTGATTCCATAAGTGTTCCGTACGGAACACTAAAAAAACTTCTGTAGCCAAACGTAGTATAAACGTATAAAAGTGCGCCACAGCATAAATAAATACAAAAATAACCTCAGAGGTCGACCAAGGCCGACGTCTACATTATTCAGAAATGCAGTAGCGGTCAGAAATCGAGTTTTTAACATAATTATAGCTCGCTAACTTTATAATAGACATTAATAGCATTTGTTTTATTGTAACGGTGCTTATTACGGAACTGGCGTTGGTAATTAGGCAAATAAAGCGTCTGAAATGTTAATTTGAAAAGATAAGAGATAGAAATGAAGTTTTAATTTATGGAAATAACATTTTAAAGGAGTACCTGATGATATGCGATAGTGATATCGAATATTTTTATAGTATTGTATTTTACAGTTCAATCTAGGACAGTTTGTTGGGTCGTATATCTTACTACTATAACACGTTTACAGTCTGTCAATTAACTTCGCCGGGTGAGAAGCGACAATAAGAGCCGCGCGGACACGAGGTTGTATTCTAATAGTATGCAAATTTCGTCAGAAGCTGTGCTAATTAAATTGATTGTAAATTGCTGTTGAGTAGCGGTTATTTAAATTATACAATCTGTCAAATAAGAACGTACCCGCGATAATTCATTTTTGGTAGATGCGATTCTAGCGATTCAACAAAAAATCAGTAAAGGACACCTTTGTCCACGACGCATTTTAGTAAAAGTAGCAGTCGATTCCGAACTTTCATCGAAATCACGTAAAACCCAAAATCAACCCCTTGTTTGAGCATCGGTTCGGGGCAGTCTTTCTTTGTTTCCAAAGGGGCCTAAAATGATACATCCTGCGGCTGCTAAATATATTAAAAAGACGTATCGTTTGTGAAGAACGTGGCTCGGTAGGCAAAGTCACTCCGAAAATCGAAAAATGAACAGTGTCCGGGACCCAAAATTGACGCTGCGTCAAGAAGCGGCAAAATTAAGGGTTTGAATGTGTCCCATGGGCCTTTGCTGGTCGAAAATCATATCGCGAAGCGGTCCATGATAAGATATTAAAGTAGCCTTCACAATCGTTGGACGCCAACCCTATTGAAAAGGTGTGGTCCCTTGTAAAGAGAAAGCTCAAGTGACTTTGATTTAGTTGTCTTGCGAATAATTTGGATATCATTGCAGAAAATCTCGTCGACAGCATGCCTCTAAGATGCCAGGCGATTATTGATGCAGGAGCTGATTGGACAAGTTACTAAGGTAATTGCGCCGTTGTTAGTACACCAAAGAATACATTGATGGCAGAAAATTTTCTCGAAACACATTTTTTCAAGAACAATAGCGGTAACGTTGTTACCTGACAGACTATAGCTTCCATGAGCAGCTATGCAACGATGTAACAGTCGTTTCCACGGATCATAATAGTGCTGAGAAGTTTCTGCTACAATGCTTTTCAGCTCATTGGTTACACTATTCTGAATAATATTCAAAGTATCAAAATGACACCTTTTCAATTAGTTTTTTTGAGCCAGTGACCACGAACCAGAAGAATTCTGGCTCCCTGTCAACGCGGTGTAAAAGATCAAATACACACTCTGATGGAGAACACTAAACTTAATTGCCCTCTGATCATTTCCAATACCATTCGACCATCTTACACTATAATTTGTCAGGCTTTTCACAGGTTCGTCTTTCATTTCTTCTCGCCCCTATGCTATTTAAACACTTATAATCTAGAGACGGAATGTTCTCTATAAGCCCTTAGTAATTTTTTAAGTTCAGTAGTGGGCCGATTTTAACTAATGTAGTTCCAATCGACTGATCTTACTCACACCAACAAAATAGGTTATAAAAATGTTTGAAGACGTAGATGAAACAGACTAACACTAATTTTTAAAAATTTAAAATTACTGATTCAACACTGTGTATTACAAAAATAGATAATTATTCTTAAACAGTAGATCTGAAAAAATCGGTCAGTAAAAAAATGCAGTAATTACCAAAATTGAACAAACTATATATATATATATATATATATATATATATATATATATATATATATATATATATATATATATATTTCAGAAATTATTGATTCCTACTGATAGAACGGTAGAAGAAGTGGAGAGTAAAATAAGGAAAGGAAAGACACCTACACTCTGTTCTGTAGCCAAAGAACATAACATCACAGAGAAAGCATCTCACTTATAATGCAGAATTTAGGAGTATCGTGTTATACTGTTGTGAAACTTGGCAATTGACGAAATGATTGGAACAGAAACTAATAGCAGTCGAAATAGATTACTGGTGAAGAGTGTCAAGAATGGATAGAGTAATGAAATTAAAAACCACGATTTTTGAGGAAACGCAACAACGATAACTTATATGGTGGACACGTGGAAAGAATGGAAGAACACCGAATACCAAAGATGGTTCTAAAGTGAGTACCAAGCGAAAGGAGGAGAAGATGGAGACCAAGAGCGACATGGTTTGGAGGTGTTCCGAGAGAAATTTAAAACCCTGAGATTGGGAAGATCAAAAAGGATGGAAACTGGAAACCGAAAGGCGAAGGACGTTATAAAAACACCGGGTTGATGATGATTGATTCCTTTCCCACCTGTCAACGATTTGTCGATCGCACTAGAACCAAGAGAGAAGGAGCAAATATCCGAAATTTAACGCGATTCTCATTTAATATAGCAGTGCAATACTGGCACATAACATAAATACTATTTTTTATATAACTAAAAGCAAACTAAATTTAAAAAAAAAAAACAATGATGCGCCACTGGAGATTATTACTGTCCGGAACCGCTGGACAATTAATAATGAAATTTGGGAATGTGCAGGTGAAATTGCGTTTGTGGGAGGAAATAAATTTAAAATATTGGTTTAATCTGCACGAACAAACAGTTTGTGTTGTCGTTTTCAATAAAAGATTACCGTTTATGATTTTAATTTCACTGGTAGAGTATTTTTATTTAATTGCTGAAACCTGTGTTCACAACCAAAATTTCTGTTTAACGAAATTAACAATTTAGGCTCGTTTCGCAATACGCGTTATCTTTGAGTAGTAGCCATAATTAAACATACTGTAATTTTCTCTAACTAGACACCCTAAAATTGCCCAGTTGAGCGTCAAAGAAATTGTTTAAAACCCTCTTATTGTACGCAGTTAGCATCTACATGCCATGATAACTAATATTTAGCCTATACAAAAAGAACCCGTCAAGTGCAAGTTGGACTTGCGCTATTAGTGTTACGTACTCTGCTTACCTTTAAAATAAAACTGAAAGTATATATCGTTACAAGAGCGAAGAAAACCTTTACCATACGTCAACGAACATAGTTTTCATAGTTTTATTTTTTCCAGATGAAATATCAAATGTAATGCACTCGTGATAATATTTCCTTAACCTACACTTTATGGAGAATATTTTAGAATTTTTTTCAAAATGCTTTGATCAGTACTTTTCGAAATAAGGAGGGACAAAGATTTTTGGCAATTTTTTAAAAATAATACAAAGAAAAATGTGCGCGAATATTACATCATATACAATGTTGAACTCGTGTTTTCACAAGCTTTCATTTGACCATATCATCGAGTGGGGTCGATGATATGGTAAAAAAAAAAATTTTCACTTCCGATTTCACTCCCAAAACTCACCTCTTAAGGCATTATTTAAATTTAAAAACTACACGGCTCTGATATGGCCATCAATTCCTCTATTTGTACGAAATTTCAACTTTTTATGTCAAATAGTTTCGGAAAAAAATCGGGTGTGACAGACGGACAGACAGACAGATGGACAACGAAGTGATCGCATAAGGGTTCCATACGGAACACTAAAAATAAGGCAAACTCTGTTTGTTCTCTAGAGACCACTCACTTCTAAAACGCATATGCAAAAAATATCATTTTGCATAAAACCCAAAAAAACACTTTATGTGGTTTATTTTTGGAATTTGGCAAGGTTATCACGCAACAAATATTGGTAGCTACTACCGCTTTAACTATTTTCATTCATATTCAATACTGAAGATGGTGGTATTACAGTCAGTGGCACAAAGAAAGAGAGAGTTGATAAATTGATGTATCTCGATAGCGACCCGACTGTGGAAGTCAAAATTCACATAGAGAAGGCCCGAGCCGGATTTATGAAGAACAAAAAATCTTAACTAGTCACGACCTATGATGAAAGGAGGCTACGGATGAAAATGGTAGGCTACTACGTCTTTCCATATCTCTTGTACGGCATGGAAGCATGGACGCTAACTGAAGCAATGCTTAAACGTCTAGAGGCATTCGAGATGTAGGTGTATCAATGACTGCTTAAAATCAGTTGGATGGACAGAATTAGTAATAAGCGTTCTTACTCGCATGGACAAGGACTTGGAGGTGGTCACGACCATCAAGCGACGCAAATTAGAATATTTTAGCGACACTATGAAACATCCAGAAAAATACGATATCTTGCATCTGATTCTGGAGAGAAAGATTCCAGGCAGGCGTGGTACAGGGAGAAAGACAACATCGTGGTTGAAAAATTTGAGGCAGAGGTACGGAAAGTATACAGTTCAACTCTTCCGAGCGGCTGTCAATAAAACGGTCGTCGTCAACATGGTAGCCAACCTAATAATCAACGATGGTTGAACGGTCATAGCACCCGAAGAAAATACATATTCATCGCAAAAAAAAAGGCAAAAAATCATGTGTTACTATACATAATCCTTCTTCTTCTACCTTACGGTATCGAGGTACTGAAGTAGGAAATGCGTCGCCACTCCTTTAGGTCCTCTGCCATTTCCTCCGTTTCCTCCTGTTTCCAGATAATGTTCTTCTCTTTCAAGATTTTTCCTACACCATCATTCCACGTTCTTGTTGGCCTACCTCTTTTACGCTTCTTATCCACTGCCACTTTCCATATTTTCTTTACCATTCTACAGTCGCTCATTCGCACCAAATGCCCGAACCACGTTAACTGTTTTCTCTCCAAAGTTGTTACCACGGAATTCACATTACACCTTTCGCGGACTATAGTGTTTTGATGCGGTCTCGTCACGTCACTCCGATGGCCGCCCTCAAAAAATCATGTGTTACTATGAATAACATTTACTCAAAAACTTTTTAGCGAAGACGTTTAACAGAGTCAGGCACGACATACTGGTGCTTAAATTTGTTCGCTTTTGGTCTCCTCCTCACACAACGAAACTGATCAAATCATTTGTTTTGAAGAGAAGATTCACAGTCACGGCAGATGGAGTGATCCCTCAGGAAAAGGAGATGGGGACCGGGCTGTCAAATGTCGCCACCATTATTTAATATATTCACCGTTAACATCCCAAATACAGAACACACACAATTTGGTGTTATTTGTCGACTATACTACCATAACTGCAGTTTCAAAAAGCAGCAGAATAGTAACCAGTAGACTCCAGAAGTACTCAAGCAAGTTGAAGAATGAGTTCGGTGATTCAGGGATCAAACTGCAACTAGTAAAGACTTAACTGATTTTCTTCTTAAAGTCCAGTAAGATTCTGCCTTACCGACATCTTACATTTGGAGAAAACAGGAGGAATGACGCAATAGCGTAAAGTATCTTGGCCTACACTACGACAAAAGGTTGGTATGGATAACAACGCAGTATTCCTTGCGAAAAGGTTCCAAAAATCTTTCGCTTCGCAACAAACTGACAAGCTTCAAGACATTGTTCGACTAGGGTTACTGAGTGGTTGCCAGAAATGCTTTCACGTGTGTAAAACACTTCTTGCAAGTGGTATAAAATAACCCTAAGATTGATTGCTAACACCTGTTGGTTCTTTAGAAACGGCTTATTATATCGGATCCTGGATATCCAGATCGTAATACAATACAGCAGTAGGTTGTAAAAGCAGTTCCTAGAGAAGTCAGCCCAATATGCCAATCTAACGAGCCGCATGCTCTCAGGCTGAAACCAATAGTTAGAGGCAGGTACCGACAACTGCATACCAGGTTTCTTAGTGGGTGGAGTGGTCATTGTTTGATATACTAATCTTTTTTATTAGATCTTAATATCATAGATTAGTGTAGAAAAGTAGTTTGGCGTTGGAGTTTGGCATAATCAAATGAAAATATTGAAGATAGAAAATTAGTTCGGAAGTAAAAGTAAGTTATTGTATAATTAAAGCTTCAAAAGATGATTAAAGTTCAACATTAAATTCAGTTAATAACACGTAATTGTAACAAGAAATGGAAGCACCCACGGCTTTGATAAGACATGGTTCTTGAGATTAAACCCGGTTCAATTTGAGCGACTTCTCAATCTTCTGTCATTGGTTGCACGAGGCATGTTTAGACATCTTTACTCTTTAGGATTAAATCACTCTCGGCAGTCAGTGTTCTAATGTCCAAGAGTATAAAGGTTCCCGTATCTGTAAATATTATCTAAGTTCGAATAAAAAGATTTTATTTGATTTATTTAAGGGTGTAGGGCGCATCGACTACCTAGGTCAATTAGCGCCCGAGAGTGTTGGGGTTATACTCCGAAGTTGATGTTGGGGTCGAATAAAAAGAGTCAAAAGGAAAACTCCTTGACGAGGTATAATATAAAGAACCATATTTTTTAAACAGGTATTAATTTTAACGAATTCTAGCGCTAGCACAATCTGACAACACTGTCATTATGAACGTTATAATTTCGGGAAGTTTATTTCTCGTTAGAATTCTTACGAAATTAGTTATTTAGTCTGCCTACAGGGTGCACCTTAGGCGGACGCTTCCTCCTCCGTGTAATTCATAAATGTATCAAGAAATTTCCTCGTCGCGGAAACGTAATTAAAATTTAATCAAATCAAAAACTTTTGCAGAAAGTCTCTAATGCTAAAATCTCGACAGTCTTATAAGCTTCAAAAAAAGGGTCCTTTATTCGGTCTCTGAGTTTCCGAATTCAATATCGGCCAACTTCTTTTGATTTAGGACTTCATGGAAAGTTTTTGTTTGAATGTCTTCATGTCTGCGTGAATTCAAGGTTACTGCATTAATGGAGAGATAGGGAGATAACATTTATTTTAACATAAATCCGCCAACAAATAAAATAAGACAATCATCAAAAATAACAAAATAGTCTAAATAAAGTGCAAATATTGGTTGCTTTTAGGTTCTATTATTAAGGTAGATTTAATCGAAGACAATACAGGTCCTCTTACTTCATACCAAGATAACCTATACACAGCAGAACCATAGAAAAGGCAGCCTTGAAAAAGTCCAGAAATGATGATACGTGTTTCAAGTAAAATAAGCTGGAAATTCGATAAATATAAAAATTAATTTATTTAGGTTATTGTAAGAAGATTAAATTGATTTGACAATTTTATGCTGACATATCATGCGAGGGTGTTTGAAGAAGTTAAGTGAATTAGAAGCTTAGAGCTTAAAATCTGAAGATACTGAGATAGTGTAAAAAAGAGGCTTATGAATATACCAGGTGTACAAGTATGAAATGCGGATTTTTTTTCTAAGAAAACATGTTAAATTCGGAAGAATGATAAAAAGTGCTTTATTCAAAGTATGCTCCATCGCTTGTTATACATTTTTCCCATCTTTCGGGCAATTTGTGAATACCACGCCATTAAAAATCTTCCCCCTTTTACTGCGAACCATTCATCGAGCCATTTTTTCACATCTTCGTACGAACCAAAGCGCTGCGCGCTGCTCAGCAAATGCATCGATGCAAACAAGTGGTAATCGGAAGAAGTCAAGTCTAGTAAGTAAGCCGCATGGGGTAGAACTTCCCAGCTGAGTGCTTCCAACGTGTCGCGAACTGGTTTTGCCGTATTTGATGGAGCATTGTCGTGAAGAAAAATGACTTTGTGTTGCCTCTTTCGGTATTCTGGTCTTTTTTCAAGCAGCGAACGGTTCAAATCGCTCAATTGTTGTTGGTAACGTTTAGTATTAACCGTTTGCCCAGGTTTTAACAGCTCACAATAGACCACGCCCCTCTGGTTCCACCAAACATAGAGCATCGTCTTTCTGCCAAAGTAATTCGGTCTTGCGGTCGATGTGGATGGTGCGCCTAGGTCTACCCATGATTTTTTGCGCTTGGGATTCTCAAAATAAATCCACTTTTCATTCCCTGTAACTATACGATGCAAAAACGACTTCCTTTTGTACCGAGCGAGCAAAATGTCACACGTATTTTCGCGCTTTTCCATTTGCCTGTCGTTCAACTCATGTGGTACCCATCTACCGGCTTCTGAATCTTTCCCATCTCTCCTAGCCTATTGGAAACAGCTTATTGACTAACGCCTAATTACTCGGCGAGTTGTTTTTGTGTTTGCGAATCATCTTCGTCCAACAATGCTTGCAATTCCACATCTTCGTATTTGTTTGGCGGTTTTCCACGTTCCTTGTCTGCAACATCGAAGTCACCACTTTTGAAACGCCGAAACGATCGTTCACACGTATCTTGCGATGGAGCATGTTCACCATAAGCTTCTTGAAGTAATTGGTATGATTCAACAGCAGTTTTCTTCAAATGAAAACAAAAAATTAATGCTGTCCGCGAATACTCTTTGTTCGGTATAAATTTCGACATATTGAACACAACACTCTGCACACACTTTTCTAATTTATCACTCGTGCGCGTCTGACACTTGTTGATGACACAACAAAATGGTGCAGTATCAAATCTTTCACAAGCTGCATTGGTGCACCAACTGTCGTTTGAAATCCGCATTTCATACTTGTACACCTGGTAAGTAGTTTTTAAAAAGTTGCGCGATATGGTGGATCAAAAAGTAGTGAAAAGTGAGAAATTTTTTCCAAGAATTGAGTAAAACATAAAAAGCAACAAAAAACATTTGAAAAGTTACAAAACAATTATCAACGCTTTGGAAATGTTAAAGCTAACCATAAGTTTGGCTTTTTTAACACCCGAGATCGGAAAAAAGCTGAGGTATGTACGTACGCCAATGGTTTCCGCTCATTGTTTGACTTCGGTTTCACGACTCGACCTCTGCCCGCTTTCAAGCTGGAGTTTCGACGAGGCGCGTCGCGGCGATGATGGAGGCTCTCTCTAATTTATTAAGTCCGCTTATAAATAATTTAAAATTTAAATTTAGTCCATATTCACCTGTTTATTATTCAAGTCTCTTATGAAAAAAAGAATTATCGGTGAATTAAATATTAAACGCCTTGCTTACCTAGTTTATATGCTCCGTTTAAATCGTTGTAGTCACAGTGCTACTCATGAAATGTATGAGTAAATAATAATAAAAACAATATTAAAGATAAAGCCATTTTAAGAAGATAAAGTTATGTTTACACACGCTTTTGCGTAAAAACATTTTTCCAAAACGGTTTACGGAGGCCCACATACGAGATGTGATGTGTGATTCCTGGAATTATCGTGCAGAGCGACCATGGGGTAATTGTATCGAAATAATATGACTATTGTTATATAACACAGGGCAACAAAAAAAAATATTTTTGTTTTGGTGCCTGGGATTTTAGAGCTGATTTTAACTATATTTGGGACGCTAAATCTATACATGCAATCCGTTTTTCTCTATCAGCTCTACTTTTTTAGATACATCAACTTATCTACCAATGTGGTTTTTATTCAGTATATTCATTTATGAGAGTTCTAAAATTATTATATATTCATTAATGTAGGTACAATGGTTTTATTGTCAGTCTGTAATTGAGTAAATTCCAGGTAAATCTATAAATAGTGGAACCATTGCCTATCAGGTACCTGAACTGACCCTTTTAATCACCTAACTCGGGTAAGTCTCGTCAGTTTGTGCGTTCTTACTAATGAGAGTAGATCGAATTCGGCGTGTTATTTTATGTTAAGAAAAGAGTGTTTTTGTGTTATTGAACAGAATTAAAATGAGTTCAGGTTCCAGTTCAAGAAGAAGTTGTGTAAATCAACCTGATGTGTTTTGCTATATATGCGGAGAATACATGTTTCAACAAAACAGACAAACTATTACTGACTTTGTACTGACAAAGTATCTTGGATACTTTGGAGTTAAGCTTGGTGATCAGGACAAAACGTGGGCCCCGCATCTCGTATGTAAAACTTGTACAGAGCATTTACGGCAGTGGACTACCGGGAAAAGAAAATGTCTAAAAATCGGCGTACCAATGGTTTGGAGAGAACCAAAAAACCACTTCAATGATTGTTATTTCTGTTTAGTAAATACTAATGGAATCAATCGAAATAACCGCAATAAGTGGACTTATTCCAATTTAGACTCGGCAATACGCCTTATCCCGCACTCAGATGAAATACCGATTCCAACATTTCATCAGCTACCACATATCTCTGATGACGAATATTTTCCCTCTGATCGCTCTTCTGATACTAATAAAAGTTCTGATGCTAATGAAACTAACAGTGACTATGAGGGGACGTCATCAGTTCCTCAACGCTTCAATCAAAAAGAATTAAATGATCTCACCAGGGATCTCAATTTATCGAAAAAAGCTTCTGAAGTACTGGCTTCTAGGTTGAACGATAAAAATTTATCGGAACAAGGAACCAAAATTACCTTTTACCGTACAAGAGAAAAAGATCTGCTACCATTCTTTTCTCAAGAAGACAATCTTGTATTTTGTCACGAAATTAGGGGACTCATGAAAGAAATGGGACTTTCTGAATATATTCCAGATGATTGGCGCCTATTTATTGACAGTTCAAAGTGAAGTTTAAAATGTGTCCTTCTACATAATGGGAAAAAAAATTTGGTTCAATACCACTAGCTCACTCAACGAAACTGAAAGAAGAATATAATACCATAGCTTTCGTCTTGCAGAAGATAAAGTATTACGAACATCAATGGATGATTTGTGTAGACTTAAAAATGGTAAACTTTCTTCTTGGGCAGCAAAGTGGTTACACGAAATATCCGTGTTTCTTGTGCCTCTGGGATAGTAGGGACAAAACACACCACTGGGTTAGAAAAGATTGGCCTCAGAGAGAAAACATGGACGTTGGGGAAAAGAATGTCATTAACGACGCTTTGGTTGAAAGAGAAAAAATCATACTTCCTCCGTTACATATAAAGTTGGGCTTAATGAAGCAATTTGTAAAGGCTCTTGATAAGAATGGGTCTTGTTTTGCATATATAGGGGTAAAAATGCATCAGTTGAGCACAGAAAAACTCAAAGCAGGGATATTTGACGGCCCACAAATAAGACAATTAATTAAGGATCCTGCCTTCATAAATTCAATGAATCAAGTTGAACGAGAAGCTTGGACATCATTTGTTGCAGTTGTAGAAAATTTTCTAGGCAAACATAAAGCTCAAAACTATGTTGAAATGGTTAACAAGATCCTTAATAGTTTCAAATCCTTAGGGTGCAATATGAGTATTAAAATACACTATTTACACAGCCACTTAGACTGTTTTCCAGAAAATTTAGGAGACATGAGTGAGGAACAAGGTGAAAGATTTCACCAAGATATTAAAGTTATGGAGGACCGCTACCAAGGAAGATGGGACATGCACATGATGGCAGATTACTGCTGGAGTTTAAAAAAGGACTGTTTAAAAAAGCATTCAAGAATGTCGCGGAAAAGAAGCTTTCCAAGTGTTGAGTGACTATTTCATTTCTTCAATATTTTTTTTTGTGTTTGTAAGTACGACATAATATTGTATTTTGTATAACTAAAATAAAAATTTCGTATCTACTTTTGTTTACTACACTTACGGATTTGAGTTGCAATAATGTAACTTATATTTCTCTAAAATTGTATATCTTAAAAATTTGAGCTCCTAGGTACAAATGAATACGTCACTTGAATTCAGGACATCAAATTGATATAGAATCAGCTTAAAAAACCTCGACATCAAAACAGCTGTTCCCCTGTGTAATATGCCTGTAAATGTCATTCTGATAAAACTAGCCGTTAGTTCAGGTTAGTTCAGCAAGTGACATATGGTGAAGATGTTATGTTATTCAAAGATAGATCTGAAGATCTGACAAATGATACAGTCTGACAGATACTGCTAGCTGAAGAACTACAGATTAATCATTTCGACAAATGAACTGGGTATGAGAAAAATTTCTATGAAGTTTTCACTTCGAATCTTAACACATAAACGGATGCTGTTTCGGCTTTATGTTGCAACAGATCTTTCTTCAAACGTCTAACTATTTCGGAGAGTAATTACTAGAGACCGGATTATATGCATTTGCATATTTTCATATGCATTTGCATATTTAGACCATTCTCACCGATTATTGCATATTTTACCTAAAATCTAGTAATGATGCATATTTTCCCTATATTTACAATATTTCTCGGTATTACTAGCCAATTGAATTGCTCGGACATTACCTGCAATAGTCTAAACATTGATTAGGTTATAGTGCCAAGGGAATACCCAAAATTACGACGGTATTTTATTCCTTTGTTTCTTGGTCGGGATATTAAGTGATAAGTAGTTAATTCCTAAGAACATTTGTTTGAGCGTGGATCAAATAAACAATTTTTTCGAAGACGAATTTTTATTTTAAAACAAAATATCAGTTTTAACATTATTGTTGACGCGCTTGCATCAGTGTAGTCTTTTTGCAATTTTTAACGTGTTGTGTTAAAGTTTAACGTATACCATGCCACCCGCAAAAAAAAGTGTCTCTTCGTGGGTAGCTGATTATCCTGGAACATTTACATACGACGGAAATGTTTTATATTGTCGAGTTTGCGAGAAAAATGTTTCGTGCACAAAAAAGTTTCAAATTGACCAGCATGTCAAGACAAATCTTCATATCGCAGGATTGCACAAAAAAGGTCCACGACAACAACTTATAACAGCAGCAAGTAGCAGTGATTCCACTTCTATAGGCAAACAAAAAAACCATTTTAGCATAGATTTTTGTGAAACATTGCTTGCAAGTAATATTCTTCTCCACAAACTTACAAATCCTACATTCAAAGATTTTCTGCGAAAATATTGCTTGAATAAAAAAATACTAGACGAATCAACACTGCGTAATACCAACAATTTACCAACATGTTCTGGAAGAAATACGTAATGAACTTAAGGATGACATTATTTGGATTTCAGCTGATGAAACTACCGACAGTTGTGGTCGCTATATTGCGGACGGTCTTTTTCCACTTATAAAAATATTTTAAGTGATCGAAGACACAATCTTACTACCTAACATTTGGAACAATACCTTATTGTTTACGTGTACAAGAATACAAATGTTAAATAAATTTTAAAAAATGTTAAATAATTGTTAATTAAATTTAAACATCGTCGATAACTTGTTAATTTTATGCTGATTTTGAAATAAAAAACTAAAAATTACTACTTTTATTATTATTTTATATTGCATATTTTGACCCTCTTCATGCATATTTTAAGCATTTTTCATGCATATTTCAAGATTTTTATGTTGCATATAATCCGGTCTCTAGTAATTACAGGTGATGAAATTTGACGCTGCTAGTATGACCCCGAAACAAAACGTCAGAACATGTCGAGGACATTCCCAGGTTCGTCGCGCTTTAAAAAGCTACGCAAGTAGCGCCCACAGTGTAAGACCGCGTTCGTGTGTTCCTTCGATTGCGAGGGAATAGTTTATCAAGAATTTTTGAACAAGAACAAATAGTAGCCAACAACGCTATTTAGCAATACCATGTCCCGGCCATCGCATCAACTTTTTGTGTCGGCCCGTGGCTACGCGGCGTAGTAATTTGCTTGCGGTGCAGGTCTCGGGTTCCAATCCCGTGCTGTGAAATACAAAAATGTATCTTTCGGAACTTGGACAACGTTGACAGGTATTACGACATCCCCGCCAATATCCTCAGGATATGAAAAAGGGTAAAATCCCTACTCAGACGGGGAAGTGAACGATAAAAAAAAAATAGAGATTACGAAATTTTGTTGGAAGAAAAAAGACCAGAGCTGCAACCTGAGAAGTAACTTATTCATCATGATAATGCGACAGAACGCTTACGTTAAGAGATTTTCTCACCTAGCAGGCTTTTACGCAATTTGATCACCCTGCCTATTTATTTGACAGCTCCCAGTCATTTCTGGCTATTTCCAAAATATAGGACTCCTTCCATAAATTGGAACACTGTTTAAATCAGATGCACAAGGAGAGTATTTTTAGGATTTTAGCGACTAGGGTATCGATATTCCGAAATAAAATTTCGAAATATGGTTTGTTACTTGATTGGTCACTACAACAGAAATTCGAGAAATTTGCAAATGCAAAATGACCAACAAAGATCCCATGAATGCTATCTATACTCCATGCCTTTCCTCCTACGACTATGGTTTCTGAGCCTATACTCTTCATCAGGTAGGCTTTAGGCAACGGTATCGATCGTGAAGATCCGAGTACCGTGGATAGTCAAGTTGGAATGATTCTCGCTGGCTTACAGCAATCATGGTACCCTAAATAAACGAGATACTACTCGTTGGGCAAGATACAGACCCTTGCGCCATTTGTTGAGATTTTCGAACTGCTCAACTATATTTTCGAAGTTCGAAAATCTCAACAGATGGCGCAAGGGTCTGTATCTTGCCCAACGAGTAGTATCTCGTTTATTTAAGGTACCATGATTGCTATAAGCCAGCGAGAGTCATTCCAACTTGACTCTCCACGGTACTCGGATCTTCACGATCGATACTGTTGCCTAAAGCGTACCTGATGAAGAGTATAGACTCAGAAACTATAGTCGTAGGAGGAAAGGCATAGAATAATAGGATTCATGGGATCTTTATTGGTCATTTTGCATTTGCAAATTTCTCGAAAGTTATTCTTGATAAAAAGTTCTGCATCACATGGAAATCCATAATCGATTGATTGATGTTTGGGGGTCGGGGCGCGTCTATATCTAAGGTCATTTGGCGCCCTGGTAGAGTTTAGATTACTGTTTCAAGTTCTTTAATGTAACTGACAAAACTCGATTTATTAGACTGAAATGTATTAATTATTTGTACTAAGTTGGATGGAATATTATGTTTTGTCCTTAAATTTGAATAATGGTCTGCTTCAAAAAGGTGTTTCACCGTCAAAGAGGAGTTACAAAAGGAGCATAATGGTGTTGGGTTATTCCTTAATAAGTGGGAGTGAGTCTGGTATACGTGGCCTATTGCCAGTCTTTTCAATGTAGTATTCTCCGATCTGCTAAGACACTGAAGGTGGAGAAGAGGATAAACAAAAGGTTTAATCTCCCATAGTTTGTTGTTGGAATCTTCAAGATCCCATTCTAATTGAAAAAAAGCGTCCCTGGTTATTTTCTCTAAGATTCTTTGAAAATCATTAGAATGGTTCTCCCCTGTGATGTTTATACCTTTATCAATAGCTAGTTTGGCTTCATTGTCAGCTCTTTCATTGCCCTTGATCCCCGTATGACTGGGGATCCAAATACATGTTATTTGTCTGTTTCTAGTTTTGGCTATGTATAATAAATCCGATATCTGTCTTAAACTTAAACGTCAGTAACTGTCGGATTATTTATTGAATAAAGGAAAACGAAATCACTACAAATTTTAGACTGAAGGAGTTTTTTTTAATTTTTAATTAGGAAGGCCACAAATCTAAAAATGAGTATAATTTTTTAGTTTCTATTAACATTTTCAATAAATATTTTGCTCCGTATTTAAATTTAAACACACTTCACTCTTCAATATAAATCATTATTTTTCATTTTCCCTGTATACCATTCAATATTTTAAACTTTTGTTGCTTGATAATGGATTTCCATGTGATGAAGAACTTTTTATCAAGAATACATTTTTTTGTAATATGTAAGACAAACTTTTTCTCCATTTGTATAAACCTTTTCGGGACACACTGTATATTTTTAAATGAGCCTTCAAAAAATAAATAGGTACACCTCGTACATAGCTAATGGTCATACAGAATTATATACTGAGCTAAACTCTCAGCAAAAGAGCTTTAAGCATTTCGAGGAACAAACTGCTTTGATTTTTACTTTAATAAAAGTCACTTGCAATTACAAGAAAACCAAGCATTTTTAAAATGGCGTAAATATCTACAAAACTTATATACCGAGCTCGCTAACCGGTAAATGTGCTTAACAATTTTTGTAAAAAAAAATTAAAGACTCATTCTCGAGGAAATTGTGGACAGTTACAGTCAGTCAAGTAAGAACGTGACTGCTCGTATGAAAAAATGTGTTTCCAGAACATTTTTTGCTATCAATGTATTCTTTGGTGTGCTAACAATGGCGGAATTACCTTAGTAAGTTGTCCAATCGCCTCCTGGATCAATAATCGCCTGGCATCTTCGAAGCATGCTGTCGACGAGATTTTCTGGAATGATCTCCAAATTTTTCGAATCTCGCGAGATAACTGAGTCAAAGTCCTCAGAATCTTTCCTCTGAGCTTTCGATTTTCAAGAGACTAAACGTTTTCAATGGGGTTGGCGTCCGACGATTGTGAAGACCACTCTAGTATTTTATCGTGGGCTCAAGCGAGCCGCTTTGTGACGTGATTTTCGCCCAGCAACGGTTTCTTCAACATTTTGGATATCATGAGCACGAAGATGTCGAATGGTCTCATGGGACACATTCAAACCCGATTTTCTTAATTTTGCCGCTCCTTGATGCAGCGTCAATTTAAACTCACGTGAAAACAAAAATACGATTCATTTTTCGACTTTCAGAGTGACTTTGTCTATCGAGCCACGTTTTGGTAAGTCGTCGTTATTTTTCGTCTCGTTAAAATAATTTACCCACTTCTTCACAAACGACACCGACTATTTAATATATTTAGCGTCCGCGGAATGTGTCATTTTAGGCTCTTTTGGATGGGAACAAAGAAAGACTGCCTCAAATCGACGCGCAAATAAGTGAATCATTTTAGATTTTACGTGATTTCAATCAAAGCTGGGAATCGATTGATATTTTTACTAAAATGCGGCGTAGACAAAGGTTCCCTCTACCGATTTTTTGTTGAATAGTTAGAATCTGATCTACCAAAAAATGAATTATTGAGGACACGCTCTTACTTGACAGACTCTAGTGGTCTACTCCGAGGATAGGAAGTTCTTTAATTGATTAAAATGATTAAAGCTTTTTAAATGACTTACCGTCCTCTTTTCTTTTTATGAATATAGCACGCGTGCTGCAGAGAAATCCCTAAAGCGCTACAGAAACGACGCGTGTGCGAAAAAAGCGATCTACGTTGCTTTTGAATCGCTGTAAATTGTACTTGGTGGGAAACACAGTCCTGAGCAAATCATTCCAAAGGGATGGGGTTCTCCACATGAAAGACTGCTTAAAAAGGGTTGTAAGAGGACAAGTTGATCTTCATACGGATATAAAGTGTTAGCGCGACCTGTATTTGTAGTAGCTGTATACTTAAGCGGGCTACATCCATCGAACACTTTCTATGCAAAATAGACTCAAGTCGTCCACCGCTCTTTGATGCTTCAAGAAATCAAAGTTGCTGGTCAATTTTGGGTTTCCAATCAGGCGAACAGCTCTCTTCTGAATAGAATCCAACAAATGCAGTGTATGTTTGGGAGCAGAGCCCTAAATATGGGAGCAGTATTCTATCGTTGGTCGAATTGCGCTTTGTACAGAAAAAACAGCTGTTGTAGAGTGTAAAGCTTTCTAGTCCGAAATAACTTTTGAGAAGCTCTCTTTGGTTTGCTTGCAACATGTTCGTGCCAAGACAAAATTGCTAACAAATTAACGCCCAGTAGCTTAAGTGACGATGCTAGAGGAATCGAGTGCCCCGACATAGTTATTTCAGATTCAGCAATGTGAACTTTTTTAGAAACAAACTGCTTGTAGCATTAAATTCGACTTGGTTACTGTCACCCCAAGATAGAATTTCTTCCAGGTCTTTGTTAAAATGAACAACTTCCTGCTGTCTGCGGATATTGGCTGAGTAGTCGATGTTCGAGCATGCAAAGTTAATGAAGAAATAAGCATACTGTGTTAAGGGCTTGAAAAAATTCTCCAATTGCCGATTGAGCAAAGTACGAGTAATTCAATTACAAGGTACTAATTTTAACTTTAAAAATGGGCTCGAAGCAGATTGTTTTCGAGTATAAAAATAGTTGAAAGCACCGAAAGGGCAATCAAGCATCTAGGCTCCGCCTAGGAAGAGAAAATATCACTGATTCAGGTTTTATTATTAATGCTCAATACAAAGCTCATTCACAGCCTGTTTTATTATTAAGTCATTTAACCGACTTATTTTCTATTATTTTCGAGTTCTAATTTTAGAGAAAAAAAGACGTTAATACTGAATTTACGGCCACGGCTTTCATACTTCTCGGTATTAAGTAAATTCTAAATATAGCTGAGAATAACATACAATGCTATGAAAAAAAAAGAGAAAAATCACATTTACAAAAACAGTTTCCATAGAAAATATGTTTCCTTTAAACAAATTTTATTTTCTTGTTTTCGGATAAAGTATTAAAATTATTTGATCTTCTTTGTCCACTTTTATTATATAACTAATTTGTTTGGTACGGTTTTTTTAGTGTTCCGTACGAAACACTTATAAGATCACTTCGGTTCTGTCTGTCTGTCCGTCTGTCACACCCGATTTTCTCCGAAATTATTTCACATATACAGTTGAAATTTAGCACAAATATAGGAATCGATGGCCCCATCAGAGCCGTTTAGTTTTGAAAGTTAAATTTTGAAATAAAGGGTCCCCCCTTATCTCGAAAAGTACGGATCAAAAAATTTTGAAAAAATTCTGGAATATTTTTCCACAGGGTGAAGATGAACCAAAATTATCATGATTAATAGTTTATCTGATATATAAAAAAAACTTTTAACAAAGATCGCAAATAAACTTTGTTGAAAACTCATTTGGGGTGTGTTTTGTGAAGTCAACTTCGTAACAAAAATTTTTATTTTAAAAGTAATCAACGCACGGAACACTAATTGCGCTAGTCCGACTTGCACTTGATCGGTTACTTAATCTTTATCAAAGGTAAGACAAGTATTTCTTATAAAACCTGGTAACTCTGGATAACTTTTTGGCAACCAAATAATGGGAAGCAAGAACGTGGCGGGGTGAGAACCAGCAATAAGGGCCGCGCGGACAGGAGGTTGTATTTTAATAGTATGCACATTTCGTCAGAAGCTGTGCTAATTAAATTGATAGTAAATTTCTGTTGAGTAGAGGTTATTTAAATTAAACAGTCCGTCAAGTAAGAACGTGTCCGCGATAATTCATTTATAATAGATGCAATTCTAGTAATTCAACAAAAAATTGGTAGAGGGAACCCTTGTCTAGGATGCATTTTAGTAAAAGTATCAGTCGATTCTGAACTTTCGTCGAAATTACGTAAAATCCAAAATGAGTCACTTGTTTTGCGGGTAGGTTCGAGGCAGTCTTTCTTTATTCTCATCCAAAGGGGCCTAAAATGACACATTCCGCCGCTGCTAAATATATTAAAAAGTCGGTGTCGTTTGTGAAGAAATGGGAAAATCGTTTTAACGAAACGAGACAAAAAATATCGACGACTTGTCAAAATGTGGCTCGGTAGATAAAATCACTCCGAAAGTCGAAAAACGAATCGTGTCTTTATTTTCATGGGACCTGAAATTGACGCTGTATCAAGGAGCGGCAAAATTAAGAAAATCGGGTTTGAATGTGTCCCATGTTGACTATTCAACAACATCTTCGTGCTCATGATGTCAAATTCCGAAGCGCGTTGGAGAAACCTTTGCTGGGAGAAAAAACACGTCGCCAAGCGGCTCGCTTGGGGCCACGATAAGATACTAGAGTGGTTCTCACAATCGCCGGACGCCAACCTATTGAAAACGTTTGGTCTTTTGTAAAAAGAAAGCTCAAAGGAAAGACTCTGAAGACTCTGACTCGGTTGTCTCGATTCGAAAAATTTGCAGAGTATGCAGAAAATCTCGTCAACAGCATGCCTCAGAAATTCCAGGCGATTATTGATGCAGGAGGCGATTGGACAACTTACTAAGATAATTCAATTATATAATTGAGGTGTCCGTTACATTGTGACAATACATTATAAATTTCTAAATGAAATGAAACGAATTACTTTGTTATTTGTCAGTTATTTTTTATTTATCTGCTACTGCAGTTTCGTAGGTTTTCTACATTATCAAGCTTGGGCCCAAGCTTAATAATGTAGAAAATCTACGAAACTACAGTAGCAGATAAATAGAAAATAACTGACAAATAACAAAGTAATTCGTTTCATTTCATTTAGAAATTTACTAAGATAACATGTAGGCTGAAAAGTTTTTGGTCTAGCTACTTAAAACATATTTTTTTGAAAAATTCGACTTTATTCATCAATATAGTTTCCTTCAATAGCGATACAATTAATACAACGCTTTTCTAACATTTTTTTACCTTCCTTGTAAAAGGATTTGTCTTTGCTTTAAAAACAGGCCTCAGTTTCGTCGATAACTTCAGTGGATCCAAATCTCTTTCTCGCGAGCATGTTTTTGAGGTTTGCGACTAGATAATAGTCGCTGGTGGCCAAATCTGGAGAATACAGTGGATGAGGAAGCAATTCGAACTTCAATTTATGCAATTTTGCCATCGTAACCATTGACTGGTGACACAGTGCTTTGTCTTGATGAAAGAGTTCATTTGGGGCCGTTACTTTGAGATTCTGCCTTCAAACTGCCTTCAAACGTACGAATAACTTTATATAATATTCGCTAATGATGATTTTTTCCTTCTCAGCATAGCGATGAAAATTATTCTATGCGCATCCCAAAATACAGAGGCCAAAACCTTCCCAATCGACTGTTGTGTCTTTGGTCGCTTCAGGCGGCTTTCACCCGCTGCTGTCCACTCAGCTGACTGTCGATTTGATTCCGGTGTGTAGTCGTGGATTCATGTTTCATCCATTGTCACATATCGCATGAGAAAATCCTTTTTATTGCGCTTAAACAGGTCCAAACAGCGCTCAGAATCATCAACTCGTTGTTGTTCTTAGTCCACTGTGAGCAAACGCGGTACCCATTTCGAACAGAGCTTTCTCATGCCCAAATGTTCATGCAAAATATGACCAAGGTTCTTTTGATATTTTTAGGGTGTCAGCAGTCTCATGCAATTTCACTTTATGGACATCCAAAACAATTTTGTGGATTTTTTTTATGTTTTCCGGTGTAACCACATCATTTGGGCGTCCAGGGCGTTCAGCATCATTTGTATCTGTACGACCGCGTTTAAATTCAGCATACCAGTAAAAAATAAGTGATGTTCCAGTGGCAGAGTCCCCGTAACACTTATCAAGCCATTGTTTTGCAAAAATCGTATTTTTTCCCATCAAAAAATAGTATTTAATTAACACACGAAATTCGATTTTTTCTATTGTTTTGAAAATATCAGAAGTAGCGTCAATAAAACTACTGTAACTAATCGTCGAAATGTCATGAAATTTAGACACACAGAAGGTTGGTACTTCCTAAAGATCATATGGATTTTTTGAAAAGGGCGACACCGGTGTGTCAGACCAAAAATTTTTCTAATATCGCCGTTGTTAGCACACCAAAGAATACATTGATAGCAAAAATCTTCTCGAAACACATTTTCTCAAGACTACGTGCGATCACGTTGTTACTTGACAGACTTTACATCTACAGTCCCTGGCCAAATTATTAGACGCACTGTATTTTTTTTTTTAGTAATTTTATGTTTCTTAAGAGTTTTTATGCAATAATGGTATATTTAAACTACAATATTATTGATTTTTATTTAAAAGAATTGTTGTAGACTACATATTTGTATTTATTTTTAACATATGGCAACACTGTGTTGACAAAGTGATACATGAACGTAAAGAAGTACAAACCTGTATCAGTCGCGATCGGAATCGAGTCAGGTACGAACGTGTTTCTGTGGCTTTATGGACTGTGATTGTTTTGTTTAACAGTTTTATACTACTCAGTTATTAGTTTATTTTGTATGCAGTGTTTTAAAAAAGTAATTGGACTATTTTCATTATGGGTAGAAAAGGCGATCTTTCACCACGTAAAAAAGCTGAAGTGAAAGCCCTTGTGATTGCGAAAACATTTACAAACCGTAAAATATCACGAAGATTGGAGGTTTCTGAAGCTAGTGTACGACGCATAAAAAAGAAAATTGAGTCAGGGAAGGAATTAAGCCCGAAAAGAAAGAAAAGATGCGGTAGAAAAACCAATTTTCACTCCACGGTCAGAGAGATGTTTGAAGAAAATTTGTGTAGAAAACAGATTTGCTACCACAAAGGTAATAAAATCACAACTCCAGGATGCTAGCGTAAATGCTTCTGAGCGCACTGTTCGAAGAAAATTGAAAGAATTACATTTTAAGGCCTGTCGCCCCGCCAGGAAGCCCAAGTTAACAGCTGCAATGAAAGCAAAGCGCCTGAAGTGGGCCAAACAATGGCAAGACAAAGATGTGGACTTCTGGAGATCGGTAAGATATAGCAATTTAATCAATAATTGATACATTATTATCATTTTCAGTTAAATAAAGCAAATAAACATGGAAGTTTATATATTTTTCCTATTTTTGACAGGTCTGCTTCAGTGACGAAAGCACATTCGAAATTTTGCAGAATAAAGCTCAGTATGTGCGTCGTCGTCATGGAGAAAAGTTTCATCCTGATTGTGTCGTCCCGACGGTTAAACATCCCACCAAAGTGATGATTTGGTCAGTCATCAGCGGCAAGGGCACTGGACGTCTGTACGTCGTCAAAGGAATAATCAGGCAAGATCAGTACAAAGAAGTATTACAAAATCGGTTGATTCCGCAGCTCAGAGAATGGTTTCCAAATGGGGAACCATTCACTTTCATGCAAGATGGAGCTCCCTGCCACACTGTTCGGTCTGTTAAAGCTTTTTTGGCAGAAAAAAATATCCCTCTGTTGGATTGGCCCTGATATGAACCCCATTGAAAATGTGTGGGAGCTGATGAAAAGAGAAGTGGCTAAAGATGTGATTACCAACAAAACCCAGCTCCTAGAAAAGATTATTCATGTGTGGAATCATCATCCTCAAATGCAGGAGACAGTACAATCTTGCATTGATAGCATGCCGCGCAGAATTAAAGCTTTGATAGCGGCTAAATGTGGCTCAACTAAATATTGACTTTTACTAACATTAATTTCACTTTTCTTTAAAACTTAATAAACTTATGCTTTTCTAAATTAATGCTGTTTTATTTATGTCAAATAAATAGGTAATTGATTGGATAATATAAAAATAAAAAACAAATCAATTTAAAATAATAAAACGGTACAATATCACTCGGTAATTAATATTTTACATGAAATCTTGCAGTGCGTCTAATAATTTGGCCAGGGACTGTATATCAATTCATTTTATTATGTCTTTACCAAAGCCCCGGCTTGCAGTAAAAGCTTTACAAATACTCATTACTCTTATAACTCATAATATTTTAAAAACCAACACGAAAAATGTTTCACCAACATCATTTTATTTCCATTATTCGGCTTTTATGAATTATCACATCCATTTAATTAATTAAAATTACCATCATTAATCAAAGAACGAGTAAAAAAAAGAGAGATAATGAGCGAGAGAAATAAAAAATGTAAAAATTTCCTTTCTTCTGAAAATAAAATTTTCACACGCCCGGACGTTATTTAAAAAATATAACACGTTTTTCACATCACAAACAAAAGGCGAGTGTATCGCTCGCACGTTGTTGGTTGCTCGCCGGCCAAACAAGATTACAGCTAATGTGTATATACAGACATGATCAGTGGCGTGGATATTTTTAATTAGAAAACTTCAAACATACATGTGAGGTACAAAATTTGTCAATGTTCTAAAGTATCTTGTCTCGATTTCCAAGGATTTTAAGTCCAAAGTGCAAGCAAGAAAATGACCACTTTAACCTCTGGGGACCCGAAAAGGACGGTCTTGGAGGTTTGTTGTTGTGAGACAAAAGCGACTGCGGTAACCCTCCAAGAGTGACAGTCGCTAAAGTAAAATCTGCTTTCGCGTTGGGAATTTCTGCAGCATACAACCCATAAGGAGGAACAACCTTGCAGAATCGATAGAACGTTAAAATACTGCGTTTGAAAGAAATTACTGTTGTCGTGAAAAAATACTCTTCGAGACTTTTGAATTTCTTCAGGTTTTAGACTCCTAGGTTTTGAAAAACATAATTTCCAATTTCTATCGGTCTGTCAGTTTGCCAATGTGTCATCCTTTTGCCACCTTAATTCTCGAACAAAATGAGATATCTATTTCAAATTAGGTTCACTTCAGTGGCGTAGCGAGGTTAAAGCAGCAGAGCGGCTCATGTAAATACTAAAGGTGTTTGTTTAAGGAAAAAAGTATACCAAAGGCGAAGCTACTTAGACGAGGGGTCGTCGTCAACCGACAACCGAGAGTTAAGCTTCTTGAAGGTAAAAAAAACTTTCTTGCACTGAAACTCAAGAACCCTTGATGACCCTTCTCCCCACAGTAAGATCAACAGTCTAAGGAGGTACTATTTTTTAAAGTTTTATTTACGGGAGCTGAATACTGGTCATAACATCAATTTTGAGGGATCTAAACAAATAACCTCGATTTCACATTATAAAACACGCATAGTCAGAGAAGCCTTGGAAATCGAAAAGAATGGACAGCTAAATAAGCGGGATGATGCACTTGATATCTCCATTACATGGAAGGGTCTACTAGCTAAACAAAGAAATAACCAAAACATCGAGAAGGCAACAGCCGGCATAGCGCCGGAACTCGTAATTACCACTGATACGGGCACCCAGCCGGCAAACACCGATGCGCGGACGAATACTGCCGATCTCCCCACCTACAATTTAAGTAGACGTCGACCTATAAAAGATGGTGAAGCAACATAAAGAGCATTTGAAAATGCCAAATGTGATTTTGGCGAAACGTCGTGCAAATTCATTGTTAGACGAACGGATATATATATATATATATATATATATATATATATATATATATATATATATATATATATATATATATATACGAGGCTGGTTTGAAAAGTCCGTGCAAAAATAAAAACTACTTATGTGTTTGGAGTAAACCTTTTTTATTTTTCGACATAGTCTCCTTTTAGGCTTATACACTTCGTCCAACGATGTTCTAGTTTGTTGATCCCTTCCGAATAATAGGATTTGTCCAAGTCTGCAAAATATCCATTAGTTTCTGCAATCACCTCCTCGTTTGAATAAAATCTTTGTCCCGCCTGCCATTTCTTCAAATTGGGGAACAAATAGTAGTCCGAGGGAGCCAAGTCTGGAGAATAGGGGGGATGTGAAACGAGTTGGAATCCTATTTCCATTAATTTTGCGACCACAACTGCTGAGGTGTGTGCTGGTGCGTTGTGGTGATGGAAAAGGACTTGCTTGTGGGCCAATCGCGGGCGTTTTTCTTGCAGCTCGGTTTTCAAACGGTCCAATAACGATGAATAATATTCACCTGTAATAGTTTTACCCTTTTCCAGATAGTCGATGAGGATTATCCCTTGCGAATCCCAAAAGACAGTCGCCATAACCTTTCCGGCCGAAGGAACGGTCTTCGCCTTTTTTGGTGCAGATTCCCCCTTGGTAACCCATTGTTTAGATTGTTGTTTGGTCTCAGGAGTATAGTAATATAACCATGTTTCATCCACAGTGACGAAACGACGCTTAAAGTCCTCCGGATTCTTCTGGAACAGCTGCAAACCATCCTTGCAACACTTCACACGATTCCGTTTTTGGTCAAGCGTGAGCAATCGCGGCACCCATCTTGCGGATAGCTTTCTCATGTCCAAATGTTTATGCAAAATATTATGTACCCGTTCAGTCGAGATGCCCACAGCACTAGCAATCTCACGCACCTCAACTCTTCTGTCATCCATCACCATATCATGGATTTGATCAATGATTTCTGGAGTCGTAACCTCCACAGGCCGTCCAGAACGTTCAGCGTCACTTGTGCCTATATGGCCAGTCCGAAAATTTTGAAACCACTTATAAACTGTTCTAATCGAAGGTGCAGAGTCACCATAATGTTTATCAAGCTTCTCTTTAGCCTCCTGAGGCGTTTTGCCTTTCATAAAGTAATGTTTAATCACCACACGAAATTCTTTTTCGTCCATTTCTTGAAAATCACTCGACTTTCTTGATTCACACGAATGCCAAACACAAAGAAATAGACCAATATGGCTGAAACTTGGTGTGCGTTCATTCAAGAGATGCTACTAACTAAACATGACCTCGATACGCGCCGATGGTGCCATCTCTCGGACTTTGCACGGACTTTTCAAACCAGCCTCGTATATATATATATATATATATATATATATATATATATATATATATATATAAAGAAGAGAACAATGAAATCATACTTAAAGAAGTGGAAGAAGTAAATCTAGAAGTAACTTTAGAACAGACAGAAAGAATTATAAGAAGTCTTAAACATAGAAAAACCTCAGGACTAGACAACATTACAAATGAGGTGCTAAAATATGGAGGAGAAAACCTACATCAAAAACTAGAAAAGCTCTTTACAAACATAGTAAAACATAGACAAATACCTACAGATTGGAAAACTCGCATAACAATCCCAATATTCAAAAAAGGCAGAAAACCTCACCTCAAAACTACAGCGAAATAACGCTCCTAAATACTACCTTAAAAGTACTAACGAAAATCATACTGGAAGTATTGAGCAAGGATATTCAAATAAGAGAGGAATAACAAGGATTCAGCAAAAAGCGATCAACCATAGATGCCATATTTATAGTGAGGCAAATAATGGAGAAAGCTACAGCCTTCGATAGAGTGCAAATAACAGATATTATGAAAATACTACAAGAAAAGCAGGGAAATCAAAAGCTAATAAAAACCATACATGACATTAATACAGAATACAAAAGAAATATAAAACTGGGACATCTATTGAGCAAGGAAGTAAAAATAAACGCAGGGATAACACAAAGCGATTCACCTAGTCCCTTTATCTTCAACCTCGTCCTGGACAGAATAGTGGAGAATCTACGAAAAACCTGAGGATACAGAATGGACCACACACTTTCACACAATCTGCTACACCGATGATGCAATCCTCATCTCCGATTCTGAGGACAATCTTCAGAAGATCTTTCATGCCTTCAATTTGGAAGTGAGAAAACTAAACATGTTTATTAACGCAACGAAGACAAAATGTATGGTAGCTTCAAAAGAATTATTAAGATGCAAGCTGGAGATCCAAGGAAGTATTACTGAACAGGTTAATAATTATAAATACCTGGGAACAATGATCACAAGCTACGGAGACTTAAACAGGGAAGTCCAACAAGTGTTTCTGAACGCATCACTAATAGCAAGTTGTTTGACAGATATAGTATGGAAAAATAAATATCTCACAGTGGAAAGTAAAATAAAATCACAGTGAGACCGATCCTCACATATGCAGTAGAAACAAGAGCTGACAAAAACAGCACAAATGATGAGAACAACAGAAATGAAGGTAATCAGGGACATACATGGAAAAACTATCCAGGACAAAATCCGCAACAAAGATCTACAAGAACTAAGTAAGATCCACGAAATATCCAAATGGATAAGAACTAGAAGAAAACAATGAATAAACACGTAGATCGGATGGACCGTAAAAAAGGAAAAACTCAATAAATCTTACGATAGAAAAACTAGGGGCAGGCCTCCGAAAAGGTGGAAGGAATGCCGGACGTCCCCATCCACAGGAATAAAACAGGCAGTATACCTACTTATATGACACACCATATAAAAAAGAAAAAGTAATCGGAGGTTCCTGTGGATATAACCAACAAATTGTCATAAGGTTCCAAATTAAAACAATCATAAAAGTTAGTGTTGAGAACATAAATCTATTTGCAAAAAATAATTTTGTCATCTTCAAGGACTGAAAAGTTTTTTTAGATTTTCTCAACCTGTCTATGTTATCATGATATCAACACTTAATTGTTAATAACTAAAAATTCTCTAATATCCTAAAATTACATTTTTCTTCAAAATAAATCTCACCTGACGTGTCAGACTTAAGCGTATTACGACCTCTTCTCGTAAATTAAAGACAGTGATTAAAATATTCGTTTACTCTAATGGATATCTACGCTCCTGCTTTAACTCATTACTCCGAATCCCCATGTTTACACGTTTTACATAACTCTTATGCAAATTCCATTTGGTCGCGGCAAAATCGGACGACTGAGTTTTCCTTTATAGACACTTTAGAAATGTACAGTTCTCGTCATGAAAATTCTGACCTTATAAATTCTGATAATGTGGGAACTTTACAATAAAGTTGTGTGTAATAAGGAATTTGGTAACTTAAAATGAGCATCTTAAAATTCAATGTGAACTTCGAACTATAATCCTAAAGAAGCAAAATCCCATTTCCCAATATTAATATAACCTCAAACTTCACTCTCGAGAATTGTCTTTCGACAAGCAGCATTTGAGGCATTGCCAAAGGTGCGTAGGAAGTTGCGCAAATGAGTTTTTGTATTTTGGAAGAAGGTGCTGTGAGGCACAAAATGTACAAAGTACGGCTCCAGTGATGTCGAAGCGGTGGCATTCATCGTAAACGTTCTGGACAACGCCAGGTCTCAGACGCTAAAAGCGACGCAGGCTTTTGTGTTTTTCTTGAAATGGAAAATTTTCCCTCAAACCGCGTATTCTTTAGAACTTGTAACATCTGATTTACTTCGACTGCTGTATCATCATGAAAGTTAAAGAAGTTACGTTGCAAAAGTTTGTACGAGCAAAAAGATATTTAATTAATGACAAAAATCAAATCATAACCGAACAAAAAGTGCTAGGAGAAGAATGGAACCGATACATTAAAAACACCTTTGATGACGAGATAGAATTACTCATAGGAGATGGAACTGCCTCAAACATACTCCCAGCAGAAGTTAAGGATGCAATAAAGCATGCGAAAACTGGAAGAGCTCCTGGACCTGATAATGTTTATGCAGATATTTAAGCTTCTAAATGAAGAAAATATTTCAATCTTGTGCAGCTGCATACATTCCATCTACAATACAGGAAACATACTAAAAGACTGGCTTAAATCTATGTTCATACCTTTATCCAAAAGTCAAATGCCAACAGATGTGAACAGTACTGACTCGTAAGCCTAGTACGCCAGGCTTTGAAAATATCACTTAAGATTATTTACAACAGAATACGCTATAAATGTGAACAAGATGTCAGCGAAGAGCAATTCGGCTTTCTTTAGGCAAGGATTTGGAACTAGAGAAGCACTTTTCGGTCTGAGTGTATTCTTGGAAAAATGTAGAGATCAAAGGGAGAACGTGTACCTATGTTTCATCGATTACGAAAAAGCCTTTGATCGAGTCAAACATCCAGAATTGATACGGATGCGTCAGAATATGAATCTTGATGAAAATGATACCAGATTTATTACTCACTTATATTAGGATCAGGTCGACGATACGAGTAAAGAGCAGAGAAACAGAATAAATCAGAATAAAAAGAGGTGTTCGTCAAGAATGTGTTCTCTCTCCACTCCTTTCTAATCACTATTCTGAACCATATTCCAGAAAGTCTTAGATACCGCTTCACACGGTATCAATGTTAATGGCAAAATCGTCAACAACCTGATGTACGCTGATGATACCGTTATTATAGCAGATACAGCGGATGGACTTCAGCGTCTTATGAACAATATATGTAGGGAAGGCGACGCTTTGGAAATGAAAGTAAATGTTAATAAAGCAAAAGTAATGATCATCTCAAGAACACCTGGACTGCAAACAAATATTCGCGTATACGATCAACTAATAGAACAAGTAACCCAATTTAAGTACCTACGATGCTGGGTGATCAATAATCTGCATCCTGAAGTCGAGATATGAGTTCTCATTGAAATGGTCAGAGTTACTTTTCTCAAAATAAGGCGCCTCCTCACAAACTCCACTCTTTCTTGGGATACTCGTTATTGTTTGTAAAACTCTATATATATCCAGTGCTTTTGTATGGAGTTGGGCCCCAACTCTATGTTGGGAATACGCTCAATGAATCGTTTAGAGTCTTTCGAAATGTAGGTCATGAGCAGATTATTGAAGATCCTCTGGACAAAACATGTCAGCAATGACGATGTACTGTGACGAATGGGTAGAAAGAGAGAGAATTGCTGTCATTTGTTAAAAGACAGAAAATTCTCTACTTGGGACATATCTATAGGGGTTCAACATGCTTCTCCGGTCATTGATGGAGGGCTAGGACGCCGACAATGTTCCTGGCTAAAGAATGTACGAGACTGAACAGGCATGGATACTCATACTTTATTAAGAATTGCCCAGGATAGAGAAGAAAATTACAGCCCAACTTCAGTAACGGAGATCGTACTATAAGAAGAATCTTATCTCGATGATTCTCACTTCACTTCATAAGAGACCGTCAAAAAAGCATAAGCCAATTTATCGACTCGAAACCACCATTTGTGTGGACAACAATAGGGAATATATTTTCTGATCTGGTTGTAATCTGTTCGGAAATACATATACATTTTGTTAACGTAATGGTTCATCGATAAGCTGAACACGGCTACAAATAATTGCAAAATATTCAACTTCATATTCACGTTCATCGATGGTACATATTTGAAAGCTTGAGCTTATTGAGCTGGTGAACATTCAGGTCGCTCATTCGGCACTTGGATCTGTGTGTAATCGACAGTGCTTGCAAGAGAAGCGAAAAGTGTCCTAAGTTAGTATCACTAGGCGATAAAGTGACTTTTAACCACATTACATCAAAGTCTCTGTGAGAGCTTTCTCGCGTTGACAACAGAAATCACTCTTCACAAAAAGATAGATTCTAAAGTTACGTTTAAACCGGGACTGAAAGTCGTATCCAGGATTTAGCATTATTTGCCCTTTGACAACAGATAATTTCATTAATCTTAACGTACATAAATCGAACTCAGCTACAGGTACAGAAGGTAAAAAAAAACTTTTCACCTTATTAACAAATTATCTTCCAGAAGCTTTTACTTTTATAAACTGAATAACCCAAACCTGGCATCCTGCCAAACTTCTAGACATTGTTAACTTTAATCCTTTTCCCTTCTATATTTCCTAAAACTCACGAATTTTTCTCCTCTCTTTTATTCCATTTCTACTAATTAAGAACGACCTGTTACAACAGACTGCTTAACATTCAGTCGCCATGATGCACCGCACAGTGGCCAATTAGATTCTTATTGCGACAAAATATGAAATATATTTGTGTACCGGGTGTCGGAATTGGGATTCATCAGCCTCTTATCTCAGAAACGGCTTAAGATAGAATAAAAAGTTAAAGTTCTGTATATACAAGGTATTCTAAGCGCATACCAACACTCTCTGTTTAAAATATGTTTGAATTAAGTATTGAGATATTTAAGAAGGAATTATTCTAGAATAGGAATACTTATAACTGATGATTCAATCCTTTTCAATAAACGACCAACAGATATCAAAGAAAATAATCATAGATTTAGCACTCCAGTGATTTCAATCATTTAGTGCTCGCTAAAGTACCCAGTAACTTTTCACTCGTAATTCCAATTAGAGTAATGAGCAATGAGCATCGAATTAGCGCTCGTAACATCACTCAAATACCGAGTGGTGTACCATACATATACACAGATTCAGTTAGGAATAGTTTATACTCTTCGTTAATTTTCTGCCGCGGGATTTCATTAACTTTACCAAATAAACATATCTATCTACCACTTTATTTATCAAATAATACAAAGTTGAACCGAGCAATGTGTGAAAAACTCAAACTATTTAGTTATAATTGCTCACTGAGTATAGAATAGCGTACTGGAGTGTTGATTTTCACCTGAATAAATAAATAATAATTATATGATTCAATAAAAGAGTGATTTTGGTTGTTTCAATAATTAAATACTCAAGTAGTTTTTCACTCGAGTGATTGCAACACTACGCAATACACGTGTGTGAGCAAGATCCTTGGAAATTTAGTTTCTCTGGAGTATTCCATCGGAGCGAAATGTGCTTTCTGTGTGTGAATGTGTTACAAGAACATAATTCCTTAACTATACCGAGGCAGCCTGGGTAAACATCACACATTTCAAACACATCTTTGAAAGTCATTGGTACAACTTTCCCGAATAAATTGTTTTTCCGAAGGTGATATAGTTTTTTAAGAAGCCCTTATTTGATGCCGATGGATTTTTTCAGTTCCTTAGAATAATTCAATGAAAATATCCGGCATGAAATGACAGCGATTAGGGAAATCACTTATCGAGCAGTGACCAATAATTTTACCGCTTGCTTAGAAGAGTGCCGAAAACCTAATAATTCACATTTAGATAACAATAAAAGATTCTTTCATTTATTAATTTTGTTTTTTTCGAGCACTGTGTCGTAAAAAGGAAGTAAAATTAAACCGGTTTGTTTTACTTTCTTTATGTCGCTGTATACATCAAAAGAGGCGTCACATGACCATTTTTACTGGCTCAATTTTGATTCTCTAACCACTGTGCGCTTTGATGAAATACCGATTATCAGAACGGATGAGATTTACTATTTAATTATCCGCTTTTTTGCTTTCGGATTGTTTTTTGTTTTATGTTTCCCTTTAATCAGATTTCTCTCGCCCAAGGGCCAGAGCGTGTCAAAGAAAAAAATATGCGAATTAATGGTGCTCGAATTTTTAATGGGGGATCTGTTTTTGATACTAGGCATCAAGTCTTCTTTAGGGACAAGAATCTTTAAATTATGTAAAGGCAATTGAAGTTTTAATGATATGGATAAAATTAAAATTTTAACGAACAATTTGCATTTGAATTAATAACTGCCGAAAATTAACAAAATTTAAATCCTTTAATCTGTCGAATTATATGAGACATGCATTTCGTCTTATCATAATTCGTCAGCTGAGCTAGGATTGATAGAGGAGAAAGTAAAAATCATTACTTTATCGTCAAACTCGCGGAATAACGCAGTAAGATATAATAAATTGCATCTTAGGTGTATTGTATTGTATCTTTATGATGTCAACATGTAATTACAAAGCCATCGATTGACACAAGAATTTCTAACAATATATTTAGAAGAAAAAATCGAAATATCGAAAAATAATTTAAAAGCTGACTTGGATTTATTTAGCCGTTATAACGAGAGTAGTGAAACCATAGCTGCCTGGAAGCTGTATGTCTTCCGCAAGACGGCGCCTCGGACACAATAGTTACTTGGTTCAAAACTGGCTGTCGAATAATATGGACATATTCTAATCTAAAAAGAGTTTCGGCCACATAACATCTGTACAAGCTGCTATCGAGGCGACGTTTATAAACATAAACGAAGGCTCATTGCAGAGAATGTGCCAGCGTTTCAGGCCGACGATTGGAGCAGTCGCCGAAGCAAAAGAGGAATTTTCCTGTTAAGGGATAACACCAGTGATGTTAAAAGGGGGTTTTTGATTTTTTACAATTTACATAATACAAGTTTGTTTAAACAAATTGTTCATTTTGTCCCGAGTTTGGTGGCCGACCTTGTATTGCCATAATTTAATCTATTTACAAAGGATTGAGTGATTATATATTAAAACTTCCAAAAATTGTTAGAAATTTCGTAAGGGTAACATGGAATGCAAATTTTTACAGCCTTGGTCAAATTGAAATAACTTTCAACGTTTCACCTAAGATCGAACGAGGCCTATTCAGAGGTCTTTACTCTTCGAGACCAGGACACCGAATGAAACATTCAGGTTAGTGCTGGTACCCTTCAGTATTTACTCTCGAAGAGTCAAGCTCTGTGAAGATGTATCGTGCGATTGTTTGTGAAAAGTCGGAAAGTTATTCTGAACTGGCACGGTCTAATCTCAAGAACCACTAATTCTCACTTTATTAGGTTTTTTTTCGTGTACTCTCCTAAGTTAGATTGTTGGTTTGGGACATTTAAATTTGATATAATGAGTAACATAAACACCAATACTTTGGAATAAGTTCGCTGAAAAGTAAACACTCTAATTAGAAATTATTAAAATTTAATAGCATATTACTGAAAAATTACGTCTAATTTTCAATAAATACCATCAATAATGCAAGGAATATAATCATCCATTTAAAATTTCAATGACTGCAGTAACGACAAGTAAAAAACACTGGACAGACTTGCAACCCTGTCTTATGCAAAAAAGTCCCTTACTACGCTTCCGCACAACAACGCTCAAAACTAAATGATTCGCCGTTGTCTTGTAAAAACTGCTTTGGAGACGTAGCGGTGTTGCCACTTATATTGGTTAATTTTAATAGCAGGTTATATAATAACCTATGCAGATTTAGAAAATAACCAGCTGTTACTTATAATATTATTTAGTTTTTTTTTATTAGCTAAAATTACGTACTTCATAAGATTGTACTTTTAATGACATTGAAAAGGCAGCGAACCAAAGAATTTTAAAAATTTGTGAAGTATAACACTATGCATATGACTGATTTGTTTGCATGCTATCCAGTCAACCAATTTTCAAGCCAGGTTAGATATATGATCGCTTTTTAATGTAAATGTGCGCAATCTTGAATATAATGTTATTCACAATCAGTAATAAAATAATAAAAATAATTATTAATTATCAGCACTAGCTTTGCCAAGTGTTCTGATTTGCACGGGACGTCCCGATTTTCAGGGATTTGTGGACACGTTCCGATTCACCCTTGATTGGGACGCCGAATGTCCCGATTTTGGGTCAATCGGTAATTTTAAAAGGTCCAAACTTCGCGCGTATCGTTATATGACTGCGAATAGCGCGATAGAGGTATAATGTCCCGTTTTGTTACATTCAAAAAAAGTTTATCAAAGTTTGTATTACCCTACCATTATTTTCACTACTTAATGATAAAAATAAACGTTGATTTATAAAAAACTTGAACCCGCTTGAACAACCAAAAACCCGATTTTTTAAACCTTCCGCCCCGAAATTTGGCATACTCGACCTGGCAACACTAATCGGCACTGATATTTTTAGAATATCTCGTATGCAATCAGTAGTTCAATGAAGCTATACGAGGCTGGTTTGAAAAGTCCGTGCAAAAATATAAACTACTTATGTGTTTGGGGTAAACCTTTTTTATTTTTCGACATAGTCTCCTTTTAGGCTTATACACTTCGTCCAACGATGTTCTAGTTTGTTGATCCCTTCCGAATAATAGGATTTGTCCAAGTCTGCAAAATATCCATTAGTGTCTGCAATCACCTCCTCGTTTGAATAAAATCTTTGTCCCGCCAGCCATTTCTTCAAATTGGGGAACAAATAGTAGTCCGAGGGAGCCAAATCTGGAAAATAGGGGGGATGTGAAACGAGTTGGAATCCTATTTCCATTAATTTTGCGACCACAACTGCTGAGGTGTGTGCTGGTGCGTTGTCGTGATGGAAAAGGACTTTCTTGTGGGCCAATCGCGGGCGTTTTTCTTGCAGCTCGGTTTTCAAACGGTCCAATAACGATGAATAATATTCACCTGTAATAGTTTTTACCCTTTTTCAGATAGTCGATGAGGATTATCCCTTGCCAATCCCAAAAGACAGTCGTCATAACCTTTCCGGCCAAAGGAACGGTCTTCGCCTTTTTTGGTGCAGATTCCCCCTTGGTAACCCATTGTTTAGATTGTTGTTTGGTCTCAGGAGTATAGTAATGTATCCATGTTTCATCCACAGTGACGAAACGACGCTTAAAGTCCTCCGGATTCTTCTGGAACAGCTGCAAACCATCCTTGCAACACTTCACACGATTCCGTTTTTGGTCAAGCGTGAGCAATCGCGGCACCCATCTTGCGGATAGCTTTCTCATGTCCAAATGTTTATGCAAAATATTATGTACCCGTTCAGTCGAAATGCCCACAGCACTAGCAATCTCACGCACCTTAACTCTTCTGTCATCCATCACCATATCATGGATTTGATCAATGATTTCTGGAGTCGTAACCTCCACAGGCCGTCCAGAACGTTCAGCGTCACTTGTGCCCATATGGCCAGTCCGAAAATTTTGAAACCACTTATAAACTGTTCTAATCGAAGGTGCAGAGTCACCATAATGTTTATCAAGCTTCTCTTTAGTCTCCTGAGGCGTTTTGCCTTTCATAAAGTAATGTTTAATCACCACACGAAATTCTTTTTCGTCCATTTCTTGAAAATCACTCGACTTCCTTGATTCACACGAATGACAAACACAAAGAAATAGACCAATATGGCTGAAACTTGGTGTGCGTTCATTCAAGAGATGCTACTAACTAAACATGACCTCGATACGCGCCGGTGGTGCCATCTCTCGGACTTTGCACGGACTTTTCAAACCAGCCTCGTACTTGTGTAACATACCAGTAAGAAACAAGTCGTGCTTCGGGATGATGGCAAACCAATTTTAAAAAATCTACCCTCTACCGAAAGCCATGTAATTAAAAGAAACAGATTGATAGAAGAATTTTTAAAACCTGTTTTGTAATCACAATTGTTAAAACACTTGGAAGTGCCTCATAAGAGACGTTAATGCCCGACAAAGAATAAAAAGAATTAATAACCACCTAATTGCTATTTCTAGAATATTCTATCTGGAAATTAGTTAAAATATACAATTTTTACCAACTATAGAACCTTCTAAGTGACAATTAGGCCAATCAACAAGTTTTGAGAAGTCGTAGATTATTCTTACCTCTTATCTGGGTCTTATTGTTAAACAAGAAAATATAAATTCAGGGGGGCGTGATTAATATTACTTGATTTATTCTTAGACAAAAAAAATCTAAAAGCAGTCAAAATGTGTTAAATTACTAACACAACGGTAGGACTCTGACAAACCTGAATGGATGTACTAATATTTCTTTAAAAAAATCAATATTAAAGTAATAATAATTTTCCTGGATACTACAGCACTAAATACATTAGCATTAATGCCATCTGATTACATACCGAAATACATTAGGGCAAAATGCTTACTATAAAGTAGTTTTCCTTTTCACCCTCCACCGTCGATGATTTATTGACTGAAAGGCGTATTTTGGGGAAGGCCCAGCTTATTATATTTCGTTTCGTAAAGACCACGGCGCGGCATTTCCGAAATAAAACAGGGAAATTAGTTATTTTTGTAAAATTGAAATTTAATTCTTGTAATTTTTTTTTTTTTTATTTCCATCGGTCATCTACATGTTTAACTGTCTTACTAACGAAATGATTTGGTGAATAAACGAAATGAAAGTAGTGAACGTGTAATTTTTAAAATAAACGGAAAACGAGTAGGTTTTGCCTGATATCTTTCGAGGGAAGTTGACGAAAGGGGTGATTTCACTCCTATTATTTTACTTTTTGCCTAGTTATATATATATATATATATATATATATATATATATATATATATATATATATATATATATCCTAGGTACCTCTCAGAAAATTATACGATGGGGAGAATACATCAAAGAACTGAAGACACAAAGATTAAACAATACATAAACCCGAAGGGAGAGCAATATGAACCACTATATATTATAAATTTGTATAACATCATTAATAGTACAGGAATAATACCATCAGAATGGCTTCAATCGACTGCCATCATACTTCCAAAAGAAACTAATACAAAAGAGTGCTAGATCATAGAACCATAAGTTTGATGTCTCACACTTTGAAGGTCTTTCTTAAGGCCATTCATAATTCTCTCCATTACAAACTGGAGGCTGAGAAAGTTAATTCGGATTCTGGAGCAGATTGGTAACTAGAGAGGCATTGTTTTCTGTAAATGTTCTAATTCAAAAATGTTTAGACATGGACAAAAAGATATGTCTAGGATTCAGAGATTGTGAGAAGGTATTTGATAGGGTAAGACATGATAAACTATTTGACCTTTTAGCCAACAGTCAACTCGACAGCAAAGACATAAGAATCATTAAAAATCTGTACTGTAACCAAACTGTGGTAATCAATACTGAATTGAGAGGCCTTAGACAAGGATGTGTCCTGTCTTCGCTTCTATTCAACTACTAGTCAGAAGTTATATTCAAAGAACTGTTTTTAGTCAATTTCCACTAGTTTATTTTGTGATGACGCGTTTCGCTGTCGATGCAGCTTCTTCAGATCTAAATTTTACACTGTCGAGTTAGGTTTAATGTTTACAATTTTATATCATTTCTTAATTATAATATTACACTTAATTAAATTATATTAATAGTATTGGAAAACCCACACAGACATGGAATTAGGAGAATAAATTCAATAATGGTGAATTGTTTAAATCTACCTGGTGTTGAGTAAAGTATCTGTAGTCCTTAATCGATTTATTTGCATTGTCTCTAAAAGGTTTAGTTTTAAACCTTTTTGTTGGGTATGTAAAATTGTGAAATTCTTATTAAACGTATGATTCTCTGTTAAAAGATAATTAGCATACGTCTAATTCAACATATGTTTCAGTTCTTTTCGAGATAGGGTGGGGAGACAGCGATTTTTGACCATTTAAAAAAAAATACAAAGAAAAGTGTGCGCATATTTCATTATATATATGTTTGAGCTCATGTTTTCACAAGGTTTCATTTGACACCCCACTCGATGACCTGGTAAAAAAAAAATGTTTTCTCACTTCCATTTTCACTCCCCAAAACTAAGTACATAAGTCAAAATTTAACTTTCAACACTACACGGCTCTGATTGAGCCATCAGTTCTTATATTTGTGCCAAATTTCAACTTCATATGTCAAGTAGTTTAGGAGAAAATCGGGTGTGACTGACACACAGACAGGTAGACACCGAGTGATCCCATAAGTGTTCCGTATGGAACACTAAAAATATTAAAAATTTAGCATATGCTATCGTGTCTATACAACGATAGGAAGAGAGAGTGGGGGTAGTTTGAGCTTTGAGTATACAATGTTGTATGTTACTGACAGAATATTTTGAGATTGAGAAACTTTTAATAAATGTCATACTTATTTAGTTATATATTTCCCAATGGGTACTAAACTCATTCTATACTCCACATTTAATATTTTCAACTCATTACTTAAGAGGAATTTCAAGTGTTACACGTCATAAATATAAATGTAGGAAACCCCTTTTAATTCAAATAAAGTTTATGTTTAGCATACGCCAGTAGAACGATGGACACTAAAGGAAGTCATAGACGTTCTTTTTTTTTAATATAATTTTTATATCAGCGAAGAAATAATAATCTCTCGAAAAATTTCGGAGAATTTAAAAAAGAATTTTGAATGAAATAATTTGCACAGTCCAACAACTAATGAAGAAATTGAAGAAACTGATAATATTCAAGTTATTCCAAGCAGGTAGATGAATTAAATGTAACTAAGACGTTAAGTGCGATAAAATAATTTAGACAGGTGTTCCAAAAAGATAGAACTACCACAAACGCAATATTTATTATGAAGCAAATTAAAGAAAAAGCAATAGAGTACAAGACGCCAGCGTGCGTATACTTCATAGACCTAACTAAAGACCGCGACGATGCCCGCAGATGAAGAAAAAGGTACCGTGAAAGTCATAAAAAAATTGCATATGAACAATAAGAGGACAATTAAAACAAGCCCTACAAGGAATATACCAACTCCAGGAGGAATGAGAGAAGGAGAGAGTCTCAATCCGTTTTTATTCAATCTTTTAATGGATGCAATAATTTGCGTCCATTATCTGCGTCACTAGGAATGGGATACAAAATGTAACAACAAAATTAGTCTGGTTTGTTACGCAGACGATGCAGCTCTGATCGCCAAAAGTGAATACGACCTAGAGAGACAACTTTTTAAATTTTATCAAGCTTGTCGACAGCTAAATATGAGCATATCTACTGAAAAGGCGAAAAGCATCACTATTGCCAAAGATCCCATCAGGCAAATTCGAAGTGGAAGATAAACCCATAGTGGAAGTTAACCCAGACCAACGTAAAGTGCTCTTTCCGCACACGCGTCGCTTCTATAGCGCTTTAGAGATTTCCCTGTAGCACATGTGCTCTTACAGTTTGTAGATATTTTAATAGCCTTTCGAAACCGCACCGCACCGATGATGACCGCGAAATACCTTTGACTGTGTGCATGTAGAACAAGACGTAGCGTTTGGGGTCTACTTTAAGAACATCGAAAGTAAGAAAATATTTTTAAAACACTCAGCAGTTCCCTAAAGGGAAACCCTCTCCTATAAGCGTTCTTTCAATTTAATCACATACACATAAGCATGGGTTTTTGGAGTTGTTGAATATAAACGGGTCTTTATTTTGCGAACGCACTCTAATATCATTAGTGAAAAGTAAATCGCTCTATACTCCATCACTTTATAGAAAGTTGGTGTAGCAGAACGCGTTTTCGGATGGTTATTTAGGTACGTCAGTGGCGTAACCGTTATTTTTAGTTCCCTCGTTAAACTACACTGGTGAGCAAAAATCGACTCAAAAGATTTTGCTTCATTTAACACCGATCCTTGAATTTAATTTTCAAACAGTGGTATTATTTTCGGTATCATTAGAATGCTGATTTTCTAATCTTTCCAATAATACCAAAAACATTTGGATTTCCAAAAAGTTTTACTGATTAAAACGGTTTTACTCAATAGAACCGTTTTTGCTCGCTCAGCAATGTACTCGTTGCGCGCTATTAATCCTTATAAAAACTGATGCAACTGTATTTTCCTATCATTCCTCTATCGGCACTTGAACCGACAACATATCTGCTATACCTGCTCACTAATTACGTAATCGGAAAATGGATACCACCCCGGAAGAAACAGCACAAGTCATTGCCCTATTGCAAGAAGGGCACAGCTAACATGTAGTTGCTGCACAACTGCACCTGAGCCAGTCAGCTTTCTCCAGAGTCTACAGACGTTGCCAAGAGACTGGCGCCTTTAGACGAAGACCAGGATCAAGAAGAAGAAGGTGTACTGCGAAGTGAGACCACCGCCTTATTGTGAACACAACTCTAAGAAATCGTCCCTTGACCGGCGTTGAGGTCCAGCAGGAGCTCCGACAAATTCCTGGTCGGGCTGTCAGTCATCGGACAGTTAAAAGAAGACTTAAATAAGCTAACCTAACTCTAAAGAGACCAGCTTACGGACCCAAACTGACAGCTAGCTCATCGACAAGTACGACTCAGATTTGCCCGAGAACATGTCTACTAGACTTTAGAGCAATGGTGCTCCGTTTTAACCTCCGACGAGTCTCGAATGTGCCTACGTGGCAATGATGGAAGAAGGCGAGTCTATAGGAAGCCTGGGGAGCGTTATGCGAAGTGCTGCATTACTGAAATGATCGCCTACGGAGGAGGTTCTGTCATGGCGTGTGGAGGCATCTCACTGGATGCGAAGACCGACTTGGTTTTCGTGACTGTTGAAACTCGTAGCGGTGGATTAACTGCTCACGGGTACATCGAGGTGATCCTGTAGGAATACGTCGTTCCTTAGGCTGGGTTTGTTGGCGATAGCTTCGTGCTAATGCACAATAATGCGAGGCCACATGCTGCTGCATTGATGAGGCCATACCTGGCGGAAGTGGGAATTGCCACATTAGACTGGCCTGCGCGGAGTCCTGACCTCAATCCAATCGAGCACATGTGGGATGAGCTCAAAAGAAGGGTTCGGGCCAGAAACCCAGCCTCTGCATAACTAAGGGACTTAAAGGTTGCGATGGCTGAAGAGTGGAGAAGAATCCTGCAGATAACAGTGAAAAAACTCACACGCTCCATGAAAAACCGGCTGGAAGCAGTAATAAGGGCTACGGTGAGTCATACAAAATATTGATTTTAGTTTTTATCAATAAATTTAATTGTTAAACTCAAAATTTGTTTAATTTTTCCTTTCTCTTACTCCTATTTTCAATCTTTGTTCTCCTTGTTTCCCCTTTCAATCATTTTAATCAGTAAAAAGTATGAGGAGTGGAATTTGGTATTATTAGAAAGAGAATAGATGATTCAGATGATACTAAAATCCGTAAAAATATAGGAACATTAAATTCTAGACTGCGTGTTAAATGAAGCCAAATAGTTTGAGTCGATTTTTTTGCTCACCAGTGTACTGTAAAAACCCAGATATCATAATTAATGATGTCAAATTTTCTACTTTCATTTTAGAAGGACAGGGTATCTTATAAACAGGTTCACGTTTGTTTGGCTTAATGTGCCAACGCAACGAGTGAAATGTGTAGGATAAACAGCAACCCGAATCCTTAGACATTTAGTTATTATGGAGCATTTCATCGGAGCGGAGCGTGACTCTTGTGTGTACGCGTTCTACAAGAACAATATTTCGGCGATGCGAAAATATTGCGTTCAATGTCATTTACACAGCGCCAATGAAGTCCTAAATGTTCAGAAATTTGAAGAAACTGATTTGACTTTAAGTAAATCTCAGGCATGGTGACCATGGATATCATGAAGCGATGCAATGTGGAGTGCATTCAGATGTTAGTTCGCGAGATATTCGATTCCGTAATACATCAACGATGATGTCTAAAATGTGCCCAGAATTTCAGGAAAACGCAACGATATACCGAGCAGTGATAAATCATTTCACTGCTAGCCTAGAGGAGCCCTGAAAATGTATCAGGGCATATTCAGATGACATTATTTTCAAAGCACAACTTTAACATACAATGAAGTCGGCTTATAATGACGCTCAAGGGACAATACGTCGTACTCACCGGGCGGCGTTAAGCGACATAAAATTAAACAGATATCAATCAATCATCGCTCCTGATGAAGCTAACATGGTTAGCGAAACGTGCGTCCAGTGCAAAAATAAAGTGTTCGAAGTAGTGGTGATATATACTGAGTAGTGTCATTGTGTCATTCCCAACATAATTTATTGAAACATGTGTTGTATACACATATGATGTACTTCTAATAATTTTCTTTTGAACTCATGTTTTTACAAGCTTTCATTTGACACTCCATTCGATGGTCTGGTAATTTTTTTTTTAATTTCAAATTTCACCTCCCAAAACTAACCCCTTAAGTTAAAATTTAACTTTCAAAACTATACAGCTCTGATGAGGACATCAACCCTATATTAGTACTCAATTTTAACTTTCTATGTTAAATAGATTCAGAAAAAATCTGGTGTGACAGACAGACGGGCAGACATACACTGAAGTGATTTTATAAGTGTTCCGTACGGAACACTAAAATGGATGATCGTGTCGTGAGCGATCAACAAATGTATGGAACAGCGTAAGTAACGCTCAGAATTCGGGGAAAAAGAATTATTGTTTGTAAACAAATTTCTAACGCGTCGTTATGACCGGACAAATCAGAGCATAATTACGAGTACGTTGCTTTATGAGTTTGGTCGCCAGTAGTCTCGAACCTATCGATTTTTCGGTATTTCTACCGATATAGGGTCTGTCCTATCGAAATACCGAAATTTAACGATTTTTCCACGATTTCTGAGAATACAAGGAAATTCCCTCGATTTTTTTACCGATTTTACACTTCCAAGTTGGCAACCCTTTTCGTTTATGTTTTTACGGAGAATTCCTCGATTGTATGATAAGTAGTTATTGCAGAATATTCCCGATATCTTTTGGGAAATACCCTTGTGTCCTACAACTTCTAACTCGACATTTTTAAGGGATCCCCCGAGCTAATTCGCTTGTCTATATAAACAAGAATTCGGATTTTATTGTTTCATTAATTTTTATTATTTAGAAGAGAAACTTCCTCCGAGTTACTAATAGCGTCTACTAGTGGAATCTACCAAAAATATTATTATACGAGGCTGGTTTGAAAAGTCCGTGCAAAAATAAAAACTACTTATGTGTTTGGGGTAAACCTTTTTTATTTTTCGACATAGTCTCCTTTTAGGCTTATACACTTCGTCCAACGATGTTCTAGTTTGTTGATCCCTTCCGAATAATAGGATTTGTCCAAGTCTGCAAAATATCCATTAGTGTCTGCAATCACCTCCGCGTTTGAATAAAATCTTTGTCCCGCCAGACATTTCTTCAAATTGGGGAACAAATAGTAGTCCGAGGGAGCCAAGTCTGGAGAATAGGGGGGATGTGAAACGAGTTGGAATCCTATTTCCATTAATTTTGCGATCACAACTGCTGAGGTGTGTGCTGGTGCGTTGTCGTGATGGAAAAGGACTTTCTTGTGGGCCAATCGCGGGCGTTTTTCTTGCAGCTCGGTTTTCAAACGGTCCAATAACGATGAATAATATTCACCTGTAATAGTTTTACCCTTTTCCAGATAGTCGATGAGGATTATCCCTTGCGAATCCCAAAAGACAGTCGCCATAACCTTTCCGGTCGAAGGAACGGTCTTCGCCTTTTTTGGTGCAGATTCCCCCTTGGTAACCCATTGTTTAGATTGTTGTTTGGTCTCAGGACTATAGTAATGTATCCATGTTTCATCCACAGTGACGAAACGACGCTTAAAGTCCTCCGGATTCTTCTGGAACAGCTGCAAACCATCCTTGCAACACTTCACACGATTCCGTTTTTGGTCAAGCCTGAGCAATCGCGGCACCCATCTTGCGGATAGCTTTCTCATGTCCAAATGTTTATGCAAAATATTATGTACCCGTTCAGTCGAGATGCCCACAGCACTAGCAATCTCACGCACCTTAACTCTTCTGTCATCCATCACCATATCATGGATTTGATCAAGGATTTCTGGAGTCGTAACCTCCACAGGCCGTCCAGAACGTTCAGCGTCACTTGTGCCCATATGGCCAGTCCGAAAATTTTGAAACCACTTATAAACTGTTCTAATCGAAGGTGCAGAGTCACCATAATGTTTATCAAGCTTCTCTTTAGTCTCCTGAGGCGTTTTGCCTTTCATAAAGTAATGTTTAATCACCATACGAAATTCTTTTTCGTCCATTTCTTGAAAATCACTCGACTTCCTTGATTCACACGAATGCCAAACACAAAGAAATAGACCAATATGGCTGAAACTTGGTGTGCGTTCATTCAAGAGATGCTACTAATTAAACATGACCTCGATACGCGCCGGTGGTGCCATCTCTCGTACTTTGCACGGACTTTTCAAACCAGTCTCGTAATACCAAGTCAAAATGTCGTCAGACGAAGAACGGAGTACAAGCGCGAGCGCAAAAAGAAAAAAATACCTACAATTTTATAGAAAAGAACGGGAATAATTTTCAGGCTGGCTGCAAGAAAGTCGTAAAAGTGCAAACTATGCCTATTGTAAAAGTTATAATAGGGATATTAATATTACATCAGGGAAAGACGCTCTTAGGAAACACGATTCTTCACAAGCACACTCGGTATTATCAAAGAATATGAAATTACAACCAAAGATTATTATTTACTGTGACAAAAATTCAAAAACCTGATAAACAAGTTAAACAAGGTAAAAACATTATTTTTTACTAAGTACCAGTACATTGTCATATTATTTTGGATTCTACCAGTGTATAGTAGATACGTCTTTTTTAATTATTTTTTATATCTTCAGGTGAAGCAAGATGAGCCTGGTTTGTTGCTTAACATAATCTACCATTCACTATTATGGAGCACCTGCCAAAACTGATACAGTCCGTTTGTTCCGATTCAAAAATTGCAGAAAAACTAAAATGTTCGACGCCTAAAACTCACGCTATAATTGATCATATTGTAGGTAAAGAAAGTTTTGATAATTTATATGAAGATATGCGGTAAACTAGGTTTTCATTTATTATTGTCCACTGATGTTAGCACAACCAAACACTTGTGCTTAGTCGTGCGATATGCGAAAAAGCATCACATCTGTGATTGTTTTTTGGCTCTTATTCCATTAGAAGCTGCTAATGCACTATCCTTATTTGAACATATTGTAAACTTTTTTACAAGCGCTGATATTCCATATAAAAATAATCTAATAGGTTTTGCATCTGATGGGGCAAACGTAATGTTGGGGCGTAATAATTCTGTTGTGACATTGCTGCAAAACGAAATTCCCAGTATTTTTATACTTAAGTGCACATGCCATTCGTTTCAACCTTGCGCGAAATGTGCTTGTACCAAACCGCCACGCTTTATAGAAGATCTTATAAGGGACATTTACAATTACTTTTCTTCTAGTCCAAAATGAGTTGCAGAGTTTAAAGACTTTCAAATTTTTTGTGACTTGAAAGTGCTAAAATACTTCACCCCTCTCGGATACGCTGGTAATCACTACATGCAGAAGTAAAAAGGGTATTGGAACAATTTTCTGCTCTAAAACTATTTTTCATAGACCAATTATCTAATAATGAACATCTTTTAGCTGCAGAAAAAATATTACAGAAGCTTCAAGATCCCATTACATTGGAATTTTTAGATTTTGTGTTACCATTATTTAACGATTTAAACAAAGAAATTCAGGCAGAACACCCGAAAATTCATATTTTATATGAAAAAATAAATCAAACATGAAGAACTTTTTTTGATTGCTTGAATATTTAACAAGTACTTCAATCGAAAATGTTGATTTTAAAAATCCTAGACATTTTATGGATATCGATGCCGTATACCAGGGGTGCTCAAACTTGAACTGCTGGCGATCTACCTCAATATTGTTAGACTACGATCGATCGACTCTGAGAGGCTGCAAGTAAGTGTGATGCAGGATTGTCGTCTAGGTAGGGTGTATCGTGGCATACATATTAGTTTTCCGCACAATATGCATTTTTTTAGTCAAGGTAAGTGTAGGTCTGCTCTAAAATGTCAATGAAAAAACTCATAATTATTCAAAATTGTGAGTTTATTGGTTCTTACAAAACAAACGAGTTCTAGTGTCTAAACTTAACTAAAGAGTGACTTTGGATGTTGAAGCGTGGCACTGCATGTCCTCAGCATACTTTTCATAAGATGGTACGTAATTACCGAGTGCTAATCGCAAGCATGATGACATATGTTCGTCCGTTAGTCGTTTGCGATATTTTGATTTAATTATCTTCATTTCAGAAAATGCAGACTCGCACAAGTAAGTTGACCCAAACATTGCCGTCAGTTGAAGGGCGATTTGCCTTATTTATCTTCAGATATAAAACACTAGAATTTTGTATCAGATGCTATGGCTTTGAGATGTATATCTGATATAATCTGCACTAACTCATTTTCAACAGAACATGAGTCCATGTTAAACTGACTTGCTAGTTCAGTAGCTAATTCCTCAATGTTTTTTACACGAAAAAGGATAACTCATAAATGATGCGATATTTGCCAATTTACTGAAATCATAAAAACGTATTTCGAATTGACCCAAAATATTTGATAATTCTGTCTCATAAATATCATAATTCAACTGAGGAATTCTTGCTTTCAAAGACGGAAAATTTTTCAGATCCTTTCTTTTCAGTTGATCTATCAAAAGTTGCAATTTACTTTTGAATGCGTTTATTGCGCTAATCATCACAATAATAGTTTTTCCTTTACCTTGAAGTTCCAAATTAATGGTGTTTAAATGTATTGTGACGTCTGTCAAAAATGCCAAATCAGTCAGCCATTTTCCGTTTTTCAGCATCTGAGTGTCATCACCTCTTTCGTCCAGAAAAGCTGTTATTTCGGGCAATAATTCTTGAAACCTTTCTAGGAATTTTCCGCGACTCAACCACCTGACGTCCGTGTGAAGAACTAAATCAGTGTGTTCAGCTGACTCACTATCTTCCAACTGCAATTTAAAGAGCCGTCGTTGCAAGCTACGTGCACGGATAGAATTCACAATTTTTATTGCAATGCCCATAATCTCCTCCATGTTTAGAACTTTTGAACACAAAACTTGTTGATGTATAATGCAATGGAAGGAGAAAAATGACGGGAAATCATCATTAGCTCGACAAAATGCCACAAAACCATTTTTGTTTCCAGTCATTGCCGGTGCTCCATCGGTTGTAATGCACACTAGTTTATATATTGGTAGCTTGTAGTTTGTTACAAAATTGAAGAAAACGTCATATATATCTTCGCCACGGGTCTTTCCTTTCAGAGGAATCATTCTCAAAAACTATTCCTTGGCCGACTTGTCATTGAATACCATTCGAATAAAAATACACAGCTGGGCAGTGTCTGTCATATTGGTGGATTCATCGAACTGTAAAGAAAAGTATGTATATTCCATGATATCATGTTTTAGTTTATCTGCCATGTCCTGACTCATGACTTCAACACGCCTTGTGACAGTCGGACGAGATAACTGAAGTTCTCTAATAGCAGACATAATCTCTGTTTTATTTTTAAAATCTCATCACAACCAATCCATCATCAAATGGTTTCTTGTTTCGCCAATATATGAGATATTTTAAATGACGCGATCGTTGCAGCTTTTGATTGTTTGGCTGGTCTTGTGAACATGGTTTGTTCTTTTTTTCAAACAAGTTATCAAATCACGTACTTTTCGTTTCCTTAATTCACTCTGTGACTGAAAATCCTTTTCATAGTTTTTATGAACCATTTTATCATGCCTCTCTAAGTTCCCACGCTTAGGTATTGCAACTGACGCACGGCAAATGAGACAAATGCACTTATCCTTTACCATACAAAAGAAAAATTCTTCCTCCCAATCGTTATTAAAATGATAAGTTTTACTTTTTTCGCTGCACTCATTTTGGACTATTTATTAATAAACTTTGTATCGATGTACCGCCTTCAAGTTACAACTCAGACTGACTCCTATTCCTGCAGGCGCAACATTTATATCGGCGCGAACGAAGTCTCGAATGTTCCCGTCAAACACGCCGCCCGAAGTTTCTAGAAAAATCGGCGGGCATAAAAAACGCGGCTTTTCTGTGACAAGTACCGCGCGTTCCTTTGATAAAGCCGCCTTTTGCCGCTAGCAGGGGGTTATTACGATAAAAGAAAGTGATGAGGGGGTTATTCTGGCCTAATTGTGGATCGAATAAATTTTAGTAGTTTATTCATTACATTTTGTTTTAGTTACCTAAAACAAAATCTGTGAATAGTTCTATATCGGAATTTTTTTCTCAAGATCGACTCAAAAAGCACTCGCGATCAACTTGTCGATCGCGATAGATCGTTTGAGCACCCCTGCCGTATACTATGGCGCTGCGGCCTCTAATACACTACTTAGTAATTCAGATTTAAGCCCAGATCAAGTAAATTTGTTTAAACGCAGATCCCTAGATTTTTTTATATCGAAGCTTGCAAGCAAATAACTGCGCGGTTTTCACTGAAAAATAATCCAATAAAAGGTTTAGACATAATTGAACCAACGAATGTTAAAAGTGGCAAAACTGCTTCGATAATTCCTGTTAGTAGACTCTTTCCTAATATCAACAGAACAATGATTTCCAACAAATTGATACAGAGTGGCGTATTGTGAACAAATTAAAACAATTCCTGTTGACAGAATTACTTTGGAATAATGTCAATTTACTAAAGTATGGCGATGACACTCAAATGTTTCCTTTATTGTCTACTTTTATCTTTACTATTTTATTACTGCCCCACTCATCCGCTAATATTGAGCGCATATTCTTGCATATTAATCTTATGAAAACAAAACAGCGAAATAAGTTTTCTACTGAGTCAATCACTTGTGTATTATATACAAAACGACTATTTAATGACGCTAATTGTTATGACTTCGAAATTAATTCAAAGATGACTGCGGCTATGGCGAAAGAATATTGGTATAATCCTAAAAATCGTAAAAATTAATTAGATTTAAGTTTCTGTACCTATTTGATGTTAGATATCTTTAGTAAAAAACGAATTAAAAATTATTTAGTCTGTTATGTTTTTATTATTTCGATTTCATTATGTGTTACTAGTATTCACTAGTGTTTATTCACTCATATATAAAATATTTTAAAAAAAATCTGTTATTAGTTTTAATTGTAGACTTAGTATATTCTATAAGTTCTTGTTATTTTAAAAAGAAAAGAAACGTTTAAAATAAACACATTTGATTGAATATTGTATTTTTTTTCATATACCGATTTTAGGTACAAATATACGGATATTAGTGGGCAACTCTACCGATTTCGCATTTTGACGTTCGAGACCACTGTTTTATTATAAGCATGGTAGTTTACATAGGAGAAATCTTTCTGTAAGTTGAGCACGACTGCTCCTTGGGGACGACCTTAAGTCACAATAGCTGCAGAAAATATATTGCAGAAGCTTCAAGATTCCACTACATTGCTATTTTTGGAATTTTTAGATTTTGTGTTACCATTATTTAACTATTTAAACAAAGAAATGTAGGCAGAACACCTGAAAATTTATATTTTATATGAAAAAATAAGTCAAACATTAAGAACTTTTTTCCATTGCTTTTTAAAAGAGAATATTTAACAAGTACTCCAATCGAAAATGTTGATTCTAACATAAAAATCCTAGACATTTTATGGATATCGATGCCGTATACTATGGCGCTGCGGCCTCTAATACACTACTTAGTAATTGAGATTTAAGCCCAGATCAAGTAAATTTGTTTAAACGCAGATCTCTAGATTTTTATATCGAAGCTTGCAAGCAAATAACTGCGCGGTTTTCATTGAAAAGTAACAACCTTAAGTCGCTATAAGCGGTTGGTCGTTTTATTTGAAGTCGTAATAAGCGGACTCCCCTGTATGCAGTAACGATTTCTTCACCAATTTAAAATATTTTAATTATTAAATTTGTTATGGGACACCTCGTATATAACACACATTACAATAACACTGAAGTATATGTAATTGGAAGTCTTGTTAGTGGCCCAACTGCTCCCTTGGGACTCTTCAGGTGTCATTAAAATTTTTCCTAATCCCTAATTTAAAAAAGTACCATTACAGTATTAAACGACAAACGATAATATCATACAATTAGGCGCATAAATAATCTCCAGCTATATGTAGCTACCTGACAATGACTCCACCTGACATAATGTACCGTTTTAAAGGGGATGTTTCTAAATCCCGACCCCATCCCCTCTATAAATCCTGACCACCCCATCGTGGATAACATTATGCATGGAGATGAGGGCATAACGGACAAAATAATATCCTTGTTAGTATTCATTATTTGCAAAAGGGGTTAAAACTAAAATCGTTATAAAGTTAAGCGAGATTCTTATAATCCTATTGTGTTTGTAATTAGTCACAAATTATTATGATTATTAGTTAAATTTCAACGAGTATTGTTAAGGGTGGAATCGCTTAATAAATCTAGAAAGTTTTGGTAAAAAAATTATCTGTCTACAAGAGGTAATATTTATATTACGAGGGCGTATTGGAAATTAAAACAAATATCGATTTTATTCTTTAACATTATTTCTTTCAAGAGCGATCCACTTATTCCAGCGATCTTCCAACATCTTCACCTGTTGAGAAAGCGAACTTGTTGGATGAATTCTTTGCTTCACATTCTACTGTCGATTTCCAAGGAAAAACACCACCTACTATTCCCATAGTGCAGTCAAGGATGCCCGATATTGTCTTCAGACAGCGTATCATAAGACGTATTTTAATGAAGCTAGATACCAAAAAAGCTTCTGGCGCTGACGGAGTACCTGCCATAGTTCTCAAAAACTTTGCGAGGGAACTAACACCAATTTTCTGTAGACTTTTCAACCTATCCTACAGAAAGGGAATATTTCCTTCTTGCTGGAAATGTGCCACAGTTCAGCCGATACCTAAAAAAGGCAAGAAGACCTTGCCAAATAACTACCGACTAATCGCACTGTTTTCAATAATATCGAAAGTCATGGAAAAGGCTATCAATCAGCATCTTCTAAAATATCTTGAAGGATTCAACATTATTAGCGATCATCAATATGGCTTTCGTAAAAATAGATCAACAGGAGATCTTTTGACTTATGTAACACACGTTTGGAACAACGCAATTGAACAGAATCTCGAGCGGTTGCTCTTGACATATCCAAGGCATTCGATCGTGTTTGGCACGATGTGCTGTTGGCTAAGCTACGCTCTTATGGTATGTCTGAAAAGTTCTGTTTGTGGCTCTCATGTTTCCTCAGAGAGCTTTCTTTACGAGTGGCAGTCGACGGATTACTTTCTAACGCCTTCACTATCAACGCCGGTGTACCTCAAGGCTCCATACTGTCTCCTACTCTCTTTCTCATTTACATTAACGATCTGCTGGAAAAGACCGAGAATCCAATCTACAGCTTTGCAGATGACAGTACGCTTATCTCTTCATTCATTTTGAACGTTCGGACATCGGCTACTCAGACGAATATCCGCAAACAGCAGGAAGTCATTCAACTTAACAAAGACCTGGAAGAAATTTTATCTTGGGGTGACAGTAACCAAATGGAATTTAACGCTGCAAAAACCCAGGCGGCAGTTTTTTTCTAAAAAAGTTAACGTTACTGAACCCGACATAATTATGTATGTAATTATTTGTTGGGCGTTAATTTGGGAGCAAATATGTCCTGGCGTGAACATGTTGTAGGCATAGCAAGGAGAGCTTCTCAAAAGTTGGGAATATTATTTCGAACCAGAAAGCTTTACACTCCACAACAATTGTTAATTCTTTACAAAGCTCAAATTCGACCAACTATGGAATACTGCTCCCATGTTTGGGGCTCCGCTCCCAAATATACACTGCATTTGTTGGATTCTATTCAGAGAAGAGCTGTTCGTCTGATTGGAGACCTGGAACTGACCGGCGGCCTTAATTCGCTGGAACAACGAAGAACGGTTGGCGACTTGAGCCTATTCTACAAGTATTTTCATGGAAAGTGTTCGAAGGATGTGGCCCGCTTAATTCCTCCGAGAGCGGTGCATGTTAGAAGTACACGTCGCGCTAATACTTCACATCCGTAGGAGGTTCAGCTTGTTACTCCTCGTACAACGCTTTTCAAGCAGTCTTTTATATGGAGAACATCTTCCCTTTGGAATAATTTACCCAGGACTGTATTTCCCACCGAGTACAATTTACAGGGATTTAAGAACAACGTGAATCGCCTTTTCCGCCCACGTGTCCCTCCTGTAGCGCTTTAGGGAATTCTTCCCTGCAGCACGTGTGCTGGACTCATAAAAAAAATTAGATACCTATCATATACGAGGGCTGTCTGAAAAGTTCTCGGCCTGACCCATAGATGGCGTTAGATACTGTGAAACCACAATTATTAGAATGTTCCATCCTTTATATAAAGACATGTAAAATTTTATTTCGATCTGTCAATTCATTGGAGTGGTAGCAACTGTTTAATATTGACCTGTTATCGATTTTTTGAAAATTGCAGAAACTGAATATCGTGCAGTGATTAAATTCTTTTGTTTTGGATGGTTTAACACCAACAGAAATTCCTCCGAAATTGTTAAAAGTGTAACTGTAAAAAATGGGCTGCTCTTTTTAAATCTGGTCGTAAAAGACTCACACGAAGGTCGTCCATCAACAAGTCCATGATATGATGATCGACGAGTGAAAGTGCGTGAAATAGCTGATGCCATAGGCATCTCAAAAGAACGAATTGGAAATATTTTGCATGAAGAATTACATGTGAAAAACCTTTGTGCAAGAAAAGTGCCGCATTTGCTGACAATTAACCAAAAACGCGTACGAATGCGTGTTTGGATCGTTGTAAGCAAAATAAAATGGATCTCAAGCGTCGTTTCATAACTGTTGATGAAACTTGGATCCTATACTATACACCAGAGCGAAAAGAACAGCGAAACAATGAATTAAGCCGGTGGAAATGTACCAAAAAAGGCACAGACGGTTCCACCAGCAGGGAAGGTTATGGCAACAGTTTTTTGGGATAACAAAGGTATTTTGTTGATCGATTATCTTCACAAGGGTAAAACAATTAACTCTAAATATTTTTGTAACCTTTTGGATCAGTTGGATGCAAAAGTTCGTGAGAAGAGACCTGCTTTAAAGAAGAAAAGAATCATTTTTCATCAAGACAATGTACGTGTTTGACACAAGTGTTTTGACCATGACAAAATTCAACGAATTAAACTACGAATTGCTTCAACATCCAGCGTATTCACCAGATTTGGCTCCCTCTGACTATTAATTATTAAACGTTGGAATAAGTGTAAAGTTTCAGGGGATTATATTGAAAAATAAAACATATTTTACGTCAAAAACAATTTTCTTTCCTTGTTAGACCCAGAACCTTTCAGACAGCCCTCGTAGTACGATCTTTAAAATAAGCCTCAGTTTCCCATTTGACTTTTTCACTTGAGCCAGATCCCTTTCCCTGGAGCCACTTTTCAAATTTGGAAAAAGGTAATAATCGCTGGGGGCCAGATCTGGTGAATACGGCGGATGCGAAAGCAATCACAGCCCAACTGTTCCAATTTCACTACCGATTTTATGGGGTTGTGAGCTGGTGCATTATCTTGGTGAGATAACACTTTTGCCTCGCTGAATGCGGCCTTTTTTTCTTGATTTTACCATTCCAACGGTCCAACAGACCAACGTAATAGTCTCCGCTGATTATTCGCCCTTTCTCTAAAGAGTTGAGCAGTATTATTCCATGTGCATTCCAAAAAATACTTGCCAAAACCTTTCAGCTAATGTTGTGTGTTTTTGAGCGCTTTGGGAGACTTTTATGCGGTTCCAGCCACCTTGCGGGCTGATTGCTGGACTCAGGCCTATAGTGGTGGATCCATGTTTCGTCTATCATTACGAATCGACGCAAAAACTTCTTTGGATTACGCCGAAACAGTGCCAAACAGCGTTCGTGACACCCATCGGGCACACAGCTATTTAGTATGCAAATAATTATGTAAAATATGCCTCACGCATTTTGTTGATATCTTCACGATGTCAGCTATCTTTCGTACTTTCATTTTGTGGACATTCAAAACAATATGGTGGATTTTTTAGAAGTTTTTTGGAGTGACTGCCTCACTTGGACGTTTGGAACGTGGTGCATCATCGCTGCTTGTACGACCGCATTTTAGTTCACCAAACCATCGACATACAATTGCTTTCGACGGAGCAGATATGTCATAACATTTCCCAAGCCATTCTTGGGTTTTGGCTGTATTTTTTCCCATCAAAAAGCAATATTTAGACAACACACGAAATTATTTTTGTTCCATCGTTTTGCAAAAATCAAATGTAGTGTCACTGTAACTCGCAAACATTTTTGTTGTCTGAGCAGTAAACTGGATGCAGTAAAATGTCATCGAACTGAAGCTACTTCTTAGATGCCTCTGTAGATGTACTCTGGCTTGGGTAAGGACGAGCGTTGTAATGGTGGAGAACTGACTTAGGCCGTTGTCGTTTTAGATCTATTAGAATATTAACATATTCTTCTAAGTTGACAGCATATCATGCTCCAAGACTTCAAGATGAACGATGCCGTTGCAAATTCCAGAAAACGGTAATCCTAATTTTCTGATTAGTGAAACTGCCTTCAATTTCTTCCGCTGCGCGAAATCCCAACGTCTGTACTTCATGAAGTAGCGTCCCATTTCGTAGATCTAATGGTATGCCCATGACTGGTCCCCGGTCACAATTCCGTGGTGACAAACATTATTTTTTCATCTCAAACCATGCGAAGGATTCCTCGCACATTTACAGCACCTAATTGTTTGCATATTGATAGATTAAATTTCTTTCGAACTAAACTAACACACAAAGAGCCAGCTTTGCAGTGCTTCCTGAGATCCTTGGTCGCCCGTGCCAAGGTTTACTTAAACTCAAACCGGTTTCTTCCAACTTTTGCACTCATTTGTAATCAGTTCAATATCCGAGACATCATTTACTCTGTGTAAACGATATCGAAGGCGAAATTCTCACAGCACGATCGTAGTATAATTTTTTTTTGTAGAACTGTCGCACTCCGTTGTGCTCGGGTACTCCATAGACATAATATTTCCATGCACCGCTCTGTCATAACTAGAGACCAGATTATATGCATTTGCATATTTTCATATGCATTTGCATATTTAGACCATTCTCACCGATTATTGCATATTTCACCCAAAATCTAGCAATGATGCATATTTTCCCTATATTTACAATATTTCTCGGTATTACTAGGCAATTGAATTGCTCAGGGTATTGTTAATGTCGCCGTCTGAAACCGATCTTATCGCCGGGCCATTACCTGGAATAGTCTAAACATCGATTAGATTATAGTGCCAAGGGAATACCCAAAATTACGACGGCATTAATAACGCCTATAAAGAAAAACTGCCAAATGTGCCTTTACCTCCCGAACCAGTGGTAACTCGATGGGGAACATGGATTGAAGCTGTACTATTTTACAATGAACATTTCGAGGCCATAAAAGGTGTAGTAAATGACTTCGATAGTGCAGAGGCTATGGCAGTTCATCAATCCAATGAAGCATTTAACGATTCTGAGTTTTTTAAAAAAACATAGCTTTGATTAGCACTCACCTTTCCCACATACCTGCGAGTATTAAAAAGCTTGAAACTCGAGGTTTGGCGTTGACCGAATCAATTCGGTTAATGAATAAAATCCGTCAAATAAACTCCACATTGCCAGATGTATTCCCGCCTAGAGTTAAAGAAAAGTTTGAAAACATTTTGTGCAATAACCCAGGCTTTGAACCTTTGCGTCAAATTGATAGTTTTTATTAATGGGACGGGTGAACTTTTGCCAGAAACAATAAGTGCTAACATAGCATCCAAATTCAAATACTGCCCAGTTACCTCAGTGGATGTGGAACGGTCTTTTTCCACTTAAAAAAATATTTTAAGTGATCGAAGACATAATCTTACTACCCAACATTTGGAACAATATCTTATTGTTTACGTGTACAAGAATACAACTGTTAAATAATTTTAAAAAATGTTAAATAATTGTTAATTAAATTTAACGTCGATAAATTTTATGCTGATTTTGAAATAAAAAACTAAAAATTACTACTTTTATTATTATTTAATATTGCATATTTTGACACTTTTCATGCTTATTTTAAGCATTTCTCATGCATGTTTGCATGCATATTTTAAGCATTTCTCATGCGTATTTGCATGCATATTTCAAGATTTTTATGTTGCATATAATCCGGTCTTTAGTCATAATATTGCTCCTCTTACTCGTTACGTTAGCGCAATAAACCAAATAAATTTAAACTAATTATAGAACACTTAAAATAAATTTAAAACTAAAATTGGTCGAGAGTTACAGCTGCTTGTCATTTTTTTATCTATTTTATAAAAATAAGATATAATACCCTTCCTAAATCTGCAATCTGTTTCCTATTAATACGGAAACGTTGTGCCTATTAACATTTATCCTCAACATTCTGTCACTATTGAATGGCATCACACCATATCCCTCATTTTTACGATGCCGATGCCGGTCTGACGCAGCATCATAAAAAGCACGCGACGCTCTGTGACGTTCAGCACGCGTGGGAGAACCACATATGACGCAGATAAAAATAGAGGGTGAACGAGAATGATAGATAGACGAAAATCAATGGAATAGAAGAGGATAGTTGATGGATGAAGTGCATGACTGACGTGTTTCATTTTATTTCACGTTCCCCTTTGTGCAGCGGTTTTTGTGTTTTAGTCCGGACTAAAATGTTATCTGGAAATTTCAATAATTTCTTCTATGTTAAATAGAGATTTAAAATTAATTTAATGTAAAAGCTGTAATGTAAAATGACGGCCAGTATGGAAGAACCATGTCACTTCTTCCACCGGGAAGGCCAACGAGCTCATAACCAAGTAGGTACAGAACCACTCCTCAGCAACTCCAGTAAATTGTCAACATGCAACAAGTTGACAATTTACAAAATGATCATCCGGGCTGATCTCACCTACTTCAGTCCAGCATAATGCAAAATATGTGTGCCAATTCAAAACAAAGCCCTCTGCATCATCGCCAACGCCACATGGTTCGTCTCCAACACACACATCTACCGTCTCTTCTAGGTGCCAACCATTCAGGAATTCATGAATAACGCTCAGCTCAGATTTCTGGATAAAGCCACATGCTATCTCAACCCCACCGTCGGAAATACTTATGGACCCCCACCCAACAAAGGACTGTCTACCCGAGGCGCTTAGACCCCCTCGTCCAGAACTCCTAATAATAGAACTAGACTAGGTTTAGTTTTAATTTAGTAACACCTCAAAATATCTATTCTGTTCTATTATGTAAGTGAAATATCTTAAATTTCCAGTTCATTCATATGAAACCCTTACCTAGGATAAGTTAATTAGGTTACTGACATATATGTCCATATCTTAAGACCCAAACTGCAACCCCACGAATATCAGTTCATTTAATAGTAGTTAGAGGGTTTAGCCCTACCTAGTTTGTCAATAAAGAAAATCGAAAGTTAAACAGAGAGAAATTTATAAGATCACGTTCATTTCATTCATTATCACGTTTTTTCTATTAACAGTAAGTCTGGTGCACGTACATTCGTTATCGTTCATTTTAAGAAAAGCAATCGAAAGAGCCAGACATTTTTAGTCATTAAGTGATGTTAAATTTGATCATAAATAATTTAATCTTTCTTTTTACTTCCCTCCACAATGGCAATATTTAATTCGTTAACAAATCATATTCCGAAAATTCTGTATTTCTTTACGTTATAAGGATTCGAGGAAACGAAAAATATGGGTTCCAATTTCCGTCGCTCTGTCGGTCTGTAGATCTAAATATTTAGTTCTCCGTTAGCCTCTCGACACGATTATCTCTCAAATAGATTAAGTTATTTTTTCAAATTTGATACACAACACCAACTTCAAGTAGGATCCTATAGTTTTCGAGCGAACTTCTTCAGAGGGGAGTGCAGGTTGATAAATTTTGGAAAGTTTCAGTAGTGTATGATTTTTTCTTGGGTTTTTAGTCCAGATCATAGACAAATTTTAAGAATAATTATTTATTGTCAAACGTAAAAGGCGTTAAATGGGTCGTAGAGCGGGTTGGAGGAGTCTCTTTAAGCCTCGTATGAGATTTTATATAAATCAAATCGTTGGCTACCAAAATATAGTTTTTCTGTAATTTGACTGTCCATGTTTTACAAATTGTGCCTTAATATTTTTTGCGGGCCACTACCGAACTTTAAAAGTTCTTATTGCCTTAACCAAATTGCAGAACAGTATCTTATGTCGTAAATTATTGGTAAAATTGGAGTCAAAATTACCGTTAAAATAACTCGGAAAGTAAAACAAAAACATATTTTTGAGTCTATTTTCACTTGTCCATTTTACCACGAAAAAAAAATAGATGGAAATGGTAAAATTACCTGTAGTCTGGTGCTGTGCTGTGTATCATAAACTACGTCATCTACAAGTTTAATATGTCTCTTTAGAGCAGTATTACTTCTCGATGACCAGACAAATCAAATGCGATATTTTATTTAATAGTTATAGAACCTCATAAGCCTCTAGAAACAAACCAAATTTTCTGAAATCAATTGACACTGGTGACGAGACATGGTATTTTCAATGTGATCCACCAACAAAGCGTCAAAATGCAGAATGGAGTTTAACAAGGGACCAGACCCAACTAGTGGTGAGACTGATCACCGGCCACTGTTACCTGAGGCAAAATTTACAGAAAATCAGTATCCACAAATCAAAACAATAATATGAAATTTAAGGAAGCGAGGTGAAGCGAGACCAAAATTACAAGTATTTAGGTCATGAATTACAAATTGGCAAAGATAACTAATCCCGTGAGATACACCGTCGTGTGGGTTTGGAATGGACGGCTTTTGGAAAGCTGAGAGATACGGTGCAGGGGGATTTGCCAATGTGCTTAAGTAGGAAAGTTTATGAACAATGTGTTTGCGGGAAATCACATATGGCGCCGAGACACTCATATTAAGAAAACAGGAAACAAACTGAGTGTATCACAACGGGCAATGGAGAGAGCTATGCTCGATATCACAAGGAGGGATAGAATAACAAACATAATTATCAGACAACGAACAAAACTAAAAGAAATTACCCAAAAACTTACACAATCTAAATGGAGATGAGCTAGGAAGATAGCCCGAAGGGTTGATAATTGATGGTGTAAAAGATTAATAGAATGAAGACCCAGAGAAGACAAGAGGAAAAGAAGTAGATCACCAACTAGCGAGCGATGACATCGAAAGAGTGGCAGCAAATTGGGTCGGTGGAAGTTCTTAGAGGAGCTCTATATCCAGCAGTAGATGACGACGGCTAATGAATGATGATGATGGGTATCCACAATGGTCCCCCGATATGCAAACTATGTGGTAAAGAGGAAGAAACCTCTATGCATATCCTATATGAATGTGCGGCTTTGACTAGGAACAGACATAAACTGTTCGGAGATCTACATCGTGGCGATAAATTACCACATGAAAGGCTTGGAAGGAAACTAACAGACCTTTTTAAAGGGACGATGCTCATGTAACCAAGAGAGGAAAGCACAATAAGGCACCCCCACCTACAAACAAGAAACCAAACAACCAGCAGATTGGCGAGAAGTTTCTTTAAAAACAAAGTTGATTGCTGAAGGATGCATATTATCTTCACTATTATTTAATATTTACTCCAAACAAATATTTAAAGAGGCTCTGGTAAACCTTAATGTCGGGATTCTACTGATAGAGAGAATGAATAATATTCGATATGCTGATAACACGGTCATATTCTCTGACAGTCTGAAGGACCTGCAATTACTAATGGATAGAGAGATGACCTGCAGCCAGAGATATGGTCTTGATATTAACATAAATAAAACAAAATTAATGATTACTAGTAAGAACAAGTTGCCTTACTGTCATTTAGAAATAATCAGAAAAATATTGAACGAGTAAATAAGTACTCATACTTAGGCACTAACATCAATGATCAATGAGACCACTCGCGAGAAATAACGAGCCGTATTGAAAAAGACTAGAGCAATATTCACCAAAATGAGCTCTATATTCAAAAACTATCACTTGGCATTGGACACGAAAGTGAGGTTTCTGCATTCCTATGTATTCTCCATTTTGTTTTATGGAGTGGAGACATGGACCCTGACAGAGGCAACAAGTAAAAGATTGGAAGCCTTTGAAATGTGGCTAGATCGTAGGATGCTGAGAGTGTCGTGAGTGGACTGAGTCACGAATGAAAGAATTCTTCAAAGAATAATTAAGGAAAAAGAGGTTTTAGTTACCATCAACGTAAACTCAAATACCTCGGCCACATTATGAGAAATGGGAACAGATTCCATCTGTTACAGAATATACTGGAAATTAAAGTGTGTGGAAAGAAAAGTGTAAGGACGCAGTTGTTTAGGATCGCAGTCAACAAGGTGATGATAGCTAATATGGTTGCCAACATCCGAAACGGATAGGAACCGAGAGAAAAAGAAGATAGCAAAGGTACTATTTATCGTAAATATGTTCCAAGTCGAACTATCAATGTGCAGTATTACTGGGAGATATTTAAAAGTTTGATAAAAAGAATTCGTCGTATTCAACCTAAACATCGTAATACAGGCAGCTGATGCTTGTTACATGCCAAAGTCATACTTCTCTCAACGCTCGTCAAATTATAATTAGCAACCAAGTCTGGTATTGAACCACGTACCGTATTCATCTGATTTAATACCTTGTGACTTTTCAATATACTTAAAAATTAAAAAGAATGATTTTTCGAGAAGATAACAGACCATTCAAAAGGATTCTACAGCTGCTTTACTGCCAATCCTATAAAGGGAGCTAGAAAATATATTTGAATCACTAAAAAAATTATCGTAAATTGAGTCAGGAAAACATAGCAAATAAAAAAAAACTGATAAAATGTGTCTCTTAGTTTTCATAGGTCGACAAAATTTCAACTTTTTTTGTTACACGGATTCTATTGTCATATTTTAAATCTAGTATAAAATGAAAGTAGAACTTGTATAACACATCAGGTTTTATTGTAATATTTTTTTGAAAAAATGTATCAAATATTAATATTTTATAGTGATAGTATGGATAAAAAAATGATTTTTATATGACTTTCTTGGATATTTAGCTTCTGGAATATCCCTCTTCAGTGTCCAACAGTAATCTGCCAACATGTTTGGACTCCATTTGCCTTGGTATCTCTTCCCCATGGCTGAAATATCCTGATGGAAACGTTCACCATTCTCATCGCTTACTGGTCCCAGATTTTCAGGGAAAAAGCCCAAATGGGAATCCAAAAAATGAATTTTGAGTGACATGTTACATCCTAGTGCTCTATAGGTCGTCAAAAGTTCACTGAACAAGTCTTTGTAGTTTTCAGCTTTATTGTTTCCAAGAAAATCCTTAACCACATTTTTGAAACATATCCAGGCGGGTTTTTTCCAGTGAATTTAATTTTTGATAGGGTCTTTAATTAATTCTAAAATTTGTGGTCCAACCAATATTCCCTCTTTAATTTTAGCATCACTAATTTTAGATAACTTTTTTTCAAATATAAATATCCTTGGCCAGCTTTGGCCATCCCTTTGATAACATTTTTGATAAGACCTAGTTTTATGTGTAGTGGTGGCAACAGTACATCTTCTAGTTTCACCAAAGGGGGAACCAAACCTTTTTGTCCAGGAGTAAGGGAGCTACGTTTTGGCCAATCTTTTTGAATACAATGATTTTTTCTATTTCTACTGTCCTATTCACAAGGGAAGCAGCAATATTTTGTGTAACCAAGTTATAGCCCTAATAAAATAGCAATCACCTTCAAATCTCCACATATTTTCCAAGAATGCATACAATATTTTATTTTCTCGAAAAGTAGCTTCATGTTATCATATGACTCTTTCATGTTAGTAGCATGGGCTACTAGAAGAGACGGACTTTTGTTTCCATTAGGCAAATGAACAGCCTTTAGACTTACTTTTAAAGAGTCTGTTAATAGTCGCCAGACTGTATTGGTATAGTTGATGTTCCCTAATAAATTCATTACAGTATCAATGTCATTATAGTAAACAAGGTCACCTTCCTGAGAGAAATAACCCTTGACCTCATCATGACGATTGCGGAAATAGCAAATTCTCGTTTCTGAATGAAGTAAATTCCATCCTTTCAATCTAGATAATAAAACTTCAGCTTGCTTTTTGGATAAACTCCAATCACGCACCAAGTCGTTTAGGTCACCTTATGTTATGAAATGTGGTGTAAAAGAAGTAGGTTCGTAAGTGTAATCTCGCATGTCCTCTTGAGTAGGAGGTAAGCTCAACAACACGTTGGATTCATCTGATTGTACACTTTGTGAAGGTATTGGTACAGGCATCACTTCACTGTGGGGGACCGGTCTCCTTGAAGATGGTAAGTTTGGATATTTGATTGCTTGTTTAGTTTTACTACTGAAGCCCTTAATTGCAGTCAAGCAAAACTAACAGTTTAATGTGTGATCTCTTGGTTCGACCCATATCACTGGAATTGCGAAGTTCATGTGACGTATTCGGTTAGCCCATCGAGTCAAAAGAGTAACACAGGATGCACAACATATATGGAGAACCCACAATTTATCTTGGTGGCGAACTGGAAATCCGAAATATTCAAAATAACACCTCTTGACAAAGTCTGTAAAATTTATCCGCTGACTAGTGAATGTAAGTTCACCGCACACGTAACAAAAGTGATCAGGATTATTTACACAAGTTCTCAGCATGTTATTGAACGTACATTACTCAAATGAAAACAAAAAATAATTATTATTTCCAAGATGGCTTAAGTTCAAAACAATGTTCTCAACGAACTCCTCTTATAACGTAATTTAAGTGACTGTCACTATTACAAAAAAACTGAGGGTGCTAGAACAAAAATTTTTGCGGGTTTTTAATTAGGGTAGGTCAGAAAGTATTTGCCCATCTAGTTGTTTCAGTCTCAAGACAACAAAAACCCAGATAATATATATTTTTTTAAATTTTAATGATTTATTATTTATTTTCACACTATTTACAGTCTAGAAAATCAGAAAAATATTCATAATTTTCCAAGATTTTTCTCATATATATGACCTCTTTTGTTTTTAATTACCGCTTTACAGAGTTTCGGCATTCTGTCCAGTAGTTTCTTCGGCTATTTTAACCCATTCTGCATGTAAAAATTCCCACAAGTAATTTTCTGATGTTGGATGATCCGACAGCAATCCGAAGGGGTGATTGTAGAGGCCAAGTCATCACTTCCAGGACATTATCGGATTTCCATTGGTCCAAATGTTCTCTAATTTGTTTAGCCGAATGTTTAGGGTCGTTGTCATGCTGAAAAATGAATTTCCCCTGAAAAATATCTCTTCCAGAAGAAAGCATTTGAGTTAGCAAAATTTCTTGATACTGTTCTTTTCGCATGATTGCTTCTAACCTAAAGATTTTTCCAACTTTACCGTTGCCAAAACAACCCCAAACCATTGCTAAACCTCCACCATGTTTTACTGTAGGCAATTGACAGGCTTTCAACATCCTCTCTCCAGCTGACCGCCTCACGTAAACTCGTCGATTTGAACCGAAAATTTCGAATTTACATTCGCCCCTCCAAAGGACGGAATTCCATTGTTCTGATGTCCAATTTTCATGTTCTCGGGCCCATTCTAATCGTTTACGTTTATTTACTTGCCTAAGAAGTAGTTTCCTCACTGTAATTCTTCCGTGTAGTCCACCTTCTGCTATCCTGTTATTCACCGTTGTCACGCTGATGGGGATGGCCGCTCCAGGTTTACTTGAGCCGTGATTTCGGGTGCGGTTAGGCAGCGATTACGTTTGCTGGACATTGTTATAGCTCTGTCTTCAGCGAGAGTCGTTTTTCGAGGCGTTCCTGAACGTTTTTGGTTGAGATTTTACGTCCCGTAGAAAATTTTTTTACGATGTAGTGCATCCGTATATTACTCGCGATTTGTCGACTCGAGTAACTATTTTGATGTCTCCCAATTATCAGAGCCCGATTTTCAACGGAAACGTTTTTCGTTTGTGGCATTTTCATAAAACAATTGAGCCTCTATCAATGACAAAGTACTGTTTGCGAATGGTTAATTTCCAAAAGGGCAATGGTATTTATACCATAGTTTTTATCATAAAATGTCACTAGGAATCTCCATAATCCCTAGAAACTTGAAATGAGTTCTTATTTCAACTGGAATTTTCAGAAATCGCCTCAAATCGATTATCGTGCAAAACTTGGAAATTTGTTCTAATACTTGGAAATTTGTTCTAATAGGTTTTTAATTTGTGATTTCACCGAAAAGGCTTACCTAAACAATTTTATGATGGACACTTGTTAAGAACAATTAAATTTATCTAATAATAAAAGGGTTTAATTAGGTATTAAATTTTGGCAGTTATATTGAAATTTCTAGGTGGGCAGATACTTTCTGACGGTAGTGTAAATCACATACTAGCTTACGTGTAACAAAAATCATATTGACCAATGTTATCAGTAATTTTAAAACTGCACACCATGTATACTGAAGAGCCCTTTCTGCATTGTTAATATCGGCATGTTTTTAATTTAAAGGGATTTTATAATTACTTCTACAAAGAACTCCGGACTAAATTCCCTCGTCCGCTTCAGTCGATCGTGACGGAGCCGGATTGTGTAACAACAGGTTGCGATGGGACGGGATGAGCGAGCTGGAAGCTGAAAGTGCACTTTTTGATTAAAGGTTTTTTTTATATAGTTGCAGGATTTGGTTCATTTTAGTCACGAATGACGTTTCCATGTTATTAGGGAGTCGTGCAGATTTAGAAAAGATTTCATTATGCTATGTATGTAGATGATTAGATCGTGCATGATGATAATAAAGAGAAAGCTTTAATTTAACCTGCATATAATTTTACAGGTGTTAAATATTGCCTTTTTTTAACGGCAACTCACTTTATAATATTAATGGCTCAAAAATTATAGTCATAAACGGAACCTATTTATATGAAATAGGATCACCTGAAGCGTCTGTCTGAACCAATCACCGGAATCACTGGAAGAACTTTAATAAAGTTTAGAATGTTATTCGAGGAAGGTTTAGAACCATGATTGATGAAATTATTATTCTAGCATGTACGTCTAATGTTACCACTACTTTTTCTAACCATTAGGATATTTCTTTATCAATTAGGGTCATTCTCTATTCATTATTGTATGTTCTGCACATTTTTTATTTATGTACTTTCAAATAAATTCCTGGATAAAATGAACGCAACAATCTGAAAATTAATTTATCTTTTTCTTATGTCAGTTTTAAAGTTTATCGAGTATTTGAATAGTAGGCTATGCATATTTTGTTTCATTGTTCATGACAGAAATCAAAACAATTCGTTTAGATTTACAGTTTTAAAGAATTTTTTAAAAGATAAACAATTTTCTGTAATAATGCGATAGATTTTCTTTAAAAGTAAGTTTAAAATTGTTCCCTTTTTCCAAGTAATACGTTTTTGTGGTAGACTGTTTTATTTTTGACCCCGAAGAATTAGAAAAATGAATGGAACAAGGAATTTAACTGAACACGAGGTAGTGCGAGCCTCAGTTTTATTGTACGAGGGATATTGTCAGAGTTATGTTGCCAATTTGTTAGACAAACATCGTTCCACAATAAGTCGTATGGTAAGACGCTTGAATGAAGTAGGAACTTATTCTAGAAGGCTAGGGCAAGGGCGAAAACGATGCACTAGCGACCTAGATGAACGTTTTATAAGACAATATGCTTTAAGAAACAGGACTGTCACTAGTTCTATAATAAGAAACGAACTCGAAGCTGTTCGCAATGTCACAATTTCTTCTAAAACAGTTAGAAGACGGTTAAATCAAGCTGGATTAAACAGTAGGAGACCAGCCACTTCGCCCTTGCTTACTAGAGAGAACAGAGTTGCCAGGTTACGTTTTGCTCGAAATCACGAAAACTGGTCTGTGGATGATTGGAAACAAGTGTTCTTCACAGATGAAACTAGGATTAGTCTAAAACATCCAGATGGTCGTGAGCGAGTATGGCGAAGATCAGGAGAGATGTTTGCTCCTTGCAATATCTCTGCAAGGATTCCATTCGGCGGTGGCTCTGTTATGTTCTGGGGTGGCATCTGCTTTGATGCTTGCACAGAGTTAGTTCCTGTCCGTACGAGATCCATGAATGCTGACTACTATCTTGAGAATAATGTAATAGAACATGTGATGCCTTTCGGTCATTTTGTGGCGCCCAATTTCCTGTTTATGCAAGACAACGCTCGACCTCACGTGGGTAGGGAGGTACTCGATTATCTTAATCAAGTTGATATACCGATTATGCAATGGCCACCAAAAAGCGCGGATCTGAATCCGATAGAACATGTATGGGATCACCTTAAGAAAAATGTGAAACGTCATATACCTGCACCTAGAAACCTGAGGGAACTTGAAAATGCAGTTATCACAGAATGGGAGCAAATTCCTCAAGATTTTATCCAAAATTTAATTAGAAGCATGCCTAGGCGCTGTCATCCGAAGTAGAGGAGGCAACACACGCTACTAGTGTTTCAGTTACACCATTAATTTTGCTACTAGTGTCCCAGTTTATTTTTTTCATTATTACATAATTTCAACGATTTTGTTATTAGGTCTTAAGAATAATTTTAATTTGAATCTTATAGAGAAATTTGGTAGCTAATTCACTTTTGAAGTATCCGAATAAGTTTTTTCTAACTTTTAGTGTAACCAATGTTCATAAAAAATTATTAAAATTAATTCATTATAGAAATTTGTATGATTTAATATATTGTTGCGTTAATGTTGTCCAGGAGTGTATTTGTTTGGTTTCTCGTATTGCGGGTTGAGATTCCTCTATATAAGTTAGTATAGTTCTAATTGAAGTCTCAGAAATTCGAGATCTCGTTTCAGTTTTTAAGTATTCGCAGTTTAGTATCTTATAGTCTGGCAAGTAAGACGTGACGGTTTATATTCTTGAAATAATGTGCTTCGAAAACATTTTTTGCCATCAATGAATTTTTTGGTGTGCTAAGAACGGCGCAATTATTTTAGTAATTTGTCCAATCGAGGCATGCTGTCGACGAGATTTTCTGTATACTCTGCAAATTTTCAGAATATCGCGAGACAATTGAGTCAAAGTCTTCAGATTCTTTCCTTTGAGCTTTCTCTTTGCAAGGGACCAAACGTTTTCAATAGGGTTGGCGTCCGGCGATTGTGAGAGCCACTCTAGTGCCGCTTCTTGACACAGCGTCAATTTCGGGTCCCGTGAAAACAAAGACATGATTCGATTCTCGAACTGACTTTGCCTACAGAGCCACGTCTTAGCAAGTCGTCGACATTTTTCGTCTCGTTAAAACGACTTTCTTACTTGTTCACAAACGACATCTACTTTTTAATATATTTAGCGGTCGCGGAATGTGTCATTTTAGGCCCCTTTGAATGGAAGCAAAGAAAAACTGCCTCGAACCGACGACTAAACAAGTCACTCATTTTGGATTTTACATGATTTCGAGGAAAGTTAGGAATCGACTGATACTTTTACTGAAATGCGTCGTAGACAAAGGTTCCCTCTACCGATTTTTTGTTGAATCGCTAGAATGGCATCTACCAAAAATGAATTATCTCAGACATGTTCTTACTTGACAGACTGTACTTCTGTGCCGATATCACCAAACCTCAATATATCTATGTCGAGATATTTAAATCCCATTTCTTGTTGTATAATTTGTTCACCAACAGTAAGTTAATAATAGCACAGCTCTCGAAAACCATCGGAACGTACATAAAACACGTTAAGGGTGATTTACAGATATTAAATTTTGTGAGATTTTTTCTTAATAGGTATTTTTAAAGAAAATAAATTACGACTTCTCACTGTTTAATCAAGGGCACATAAGTGTTCAAAGAAATGTTTATAATTGTTATTCAGCACAAGAGATATGGAGTAGAGAAAAGAGACCATAAGGCAAGCAGGAAAAAATATATGATTTTTTTTTTCCGCCATTCACAGAATGGTTAAAACGATCCAATAAGTTGACATAATTCTCTCCATTAATCGTTTTGCCCTTTTCAAGCTAATCGACGTGGATTATGCCCCGTGCATCCAAAACACTGTGGTCATGACTTTGTTGGCCGATAAAGTCGCCTTGTCCTTCTTTGGCACCGGTTCGCTACGAAAACCCCACTGTTTGGACTGTTCTGTGGTCCCTGGTGTGCTGTGATGAGTCCAAGTTATATAAATACAGAAATTTTCAGACATATCAAAAGAGCGTAGTTAAGCCAACAATCTATCGTGCCAAACACCGTCGAATACCTTGAATATATGAAGGGCAACCGTTCGAGATTCTCCTCCTATTTAATTTTAAATCATAGAAATGCGTTCTTAAAAAAAAATGTAAACAACTATTCACTAGTACATAATTATCAATTGACACAAATCCTAAGATATCAAATGTTTTCAAACGTTATCCCCCGTGATTAAAACAATAACCCTAAAGTTTCGATGATTAAATCCAAAATACACAAAACTTTTCAGCTGACACTGCCGAAATTTAACCAACAACTACATTATAGTTTGTCTGGAGTTTTGTTATTCCAGACCAACATGCCGCAATGATTTATAGACTGAAACGCGAAATTTCGGGGGGAGATCTGAACTTATTTGTTCTACGCTTAGGAGACGGGCGTGCCAGTGTGCCACGCCGCATGGAAATGGAAAATTCGGGGGAAAATTCCTTTTCCGAACTGTTTTCAAGAAGGCAGGTCGAGAGCACATCAATCAGTAGAGAATTTATAATTCAATTTGTGATTCACATTTGTTGAAGCTTTAATAATATTCGGCGGATATAAAATCAAATCAGTTTACTTTTACGAGATTTTTTTGAATAAAAAATCCTTGCGATCAAATTTTAAAATCCTAAATTGTTTTTAGGAGGGCTTGTAAATTGGTAGCTCGGAGCTGCACTAGTTGGTACCGAAAGTTAGGAATAGAAAGTGGATTTGATATTTTCTAGCAGTAAGGGTCAGAATCGACTATAAACTGTAAAAATTTTGTGTAAAACTTATATAATAACACATAGCACGAGAAAAATTAGCTAATTTTTCATGGAATTTTATCGAAATGTATTTTTACCGACAAAAATTTTAAAAAACCTGGATTTGGCCGGTTTTACGTATGTCTATGTATTATTACTTAAAGTTGATTAAAATTACATAAAATATTGTATATAATATTTACATTATAAAATGTATAAGTTAGTCGCTAAACCGAACTTCGTGTTCAAGCCTGCGTTACGATATCCTTTTTATGGTGTTGTTTGAATCTGTCGAGGATTCTTTAGTATTGTTGGTGCTGGTGGAAGTTAATTGATGATTGACTGATTATTTAAATTATCAGCTGTTTTTTATGTAGTTGTGTTTATCATGTAATATTGTATTTCACAGAAAATATTTCAAAAGTAATTTATCAGATTAGAAAATTAGTTGTTCTCATTTTTATTTTAGAACGTAGAACGTAGAATTTGAAAATTTGACTGATTTGGTTGAACGCCATGTACTACTGAAATAGGCAAGTTTTACATAAGTTTGGGCATGTCTTTCAATTTTTTGTAGAATTCTATGTTAATAAAGAACCTCATCGCTGTTTTTTGGTTAGTTAGTGCAATTCCTTTGTTAGATTACAGAAATAAAACGTAATTCACATATTTTGAGTCTAAACTATTCCTGTAAATAATTCAGTTAGATTGAATGAATTTCACTGCATATTTTTGTGTAGTATATTTCATATCTCTATGCAATCTTGTTCACATAATTTATGGAAATTTACATGAAAGACTGAAATATTACATAAATTTGTATACAGGGTTGTCGACAAAGTACCTGATTTTCTTAATTTTGCCGCCCCTTGACGCAGCTTCAATTTCGGGTCCCGTGAAAATAAAGACACGATTAGTTTTTTTCGAGTTTCGGAGTGACTTTGCCTACCGAGCCACGTTTTGGCAAGCCGTCGACATTTTCTGTTTCGTTAAAATGATTTACCTACTTCTTTACGAATGACACCGACGTTTTAGCATATTTAGCGGTCGCGGAATATGTCATTTTAGGCCGCTTTGGATAGGAATAAAGAAAGATTGCCTCGAGCCGATGCGCAAAGAAATGACTCATTTTAGAGTTTACGTGATTTCGACAAAAGCTAAGATTCGACTGATACTTTTAGTAAAATGCGACGTAGACAAAGGTTCCCTCTACTGATTTTTTTTTTAACGCTAGAACCGCATCTACCAAAAATGAATTATCGCGGACACACTGAACGTAGACAAATATTTCATAATTACTTATAAAATGTGTCTCATTTAAAATATTTATAATCAAAAGCAAATGACAAAAAAAACTTGTACTGTATTTCCAACTACGGTTGGAAATTATTTCTTAAAGTATATGTCATCTCAATGTGAACTGTTATGCCTCTGATACTCTTCTTAGCCAGAGGTGTACGTTAGTGATCACAGCTATACGTCGTTTCGGTGCTGGTAAACTTTAGTTTTGAGATATTTACATAAAAAATCCCTCGACGTCAAATCAGGGCTACATGAAGGCCACCTTGTGGCACCTTTTTTAGAATAAATTTATTCAGGAAAATTGCTGGAAATACTGGGAAAGATGTATATGAAGTGTACCATGCCGCGCCATGCTGCTGAAACGGGGATCTCAAGTTATAATCACCAAAATTTTTTAAAGTGGATGTGGAAAAGTTTTGAATTTTCTCATATGGCCTCGAATTAACAGTTGTTGTGCGGCTTTTCTCATTCTTCTAAACGTTTGGGCCAATTATTCCACACGCCGCCGATACAGCGGTCCAAGCTGACACTTAAGAGGACTGTAAAGAGCCTTTATGTTTTATTTCTTGCTTTGTCAGGTTCCAATAACGGCAATTTTGTTTAATAATCAAGCTGCAAATGTGGTTGGCTTTAATTCTTACACAAACTGTATCTTATAGGAGTGCGGAGCTAGATTTTCAAGAAGAATGCGTTGTAACGAACTCCTGGGCACACTTACAGCCATAACCTGAATGATACTTCAACGTACTTTACGTTTGCATCACTTCTCGATGTCCTAGGTGGTCCTGCTCGAAGTATACTTGAAGTCGAACTAGTTTCTTCAAATCTCTGCACCCATCTTTTAATCTGATGATATCTTAAGGCTTCATTTGCGCTGTGTAAATAACATGGTATCCGAAATTGCCGTTATGTAGCCCAGAGTTGCGCTCTATGTACTCAACTTGTACTCCTCACGGTCCTTTGCGCACAAGCCAACCAAATTTAAGGTTATTTACGCGTTATTCTGCATTAATCCAGTGCGAGATACGCACTGTTTACTGTGTGACGTAATAGCAGATCGAATTTTACTCATCAGATCTACACAAACTAACAACATAATTGCTAATTCCTCTTGTTATTTCTCGACATCTTCACGTTTTAAATTTTATTACGTATAACTGCCACTAAACTTTAAAACTCCAATAATCAAATTCAAAACTCTCGGAACTTTCAAGTTGATTCCGGCTAAATTCAGCCAACAAATATTATCGTTTGTAGAGGAAGTTTCGTTATTTCTCGTGCAACTACCGGCAATGATTTATATAGTTTTCACGAGCGTTAGGGGGAAAACGAAAACTTATTTGTTCTGGGTTTAAACGGCGAATGCATCTTACCACTTGAAAATGTTCGTCTCTGGAAGTTTTCACCGTTTTAACAAAACAATTTTTCATACTGTGATTCATTTTCTATGTTAAGAGAAAGGATCCAGCTGAGCAGAGGAAGGGATCCAGAGATATTTGCAACTTAAACTTGATAAAATGGAAGATAATAAAAAAATAACACTATTTTTTTTTTCGGATTCCTTGACTCCAAGAACCCTAAAAAGGGCATATGACACGATATATACGACCACTCTAACACCTCCTGCCCCCCTTTGCCACCTTATATGTTTGAATATAAATAATTTTGCAGAGGGCAGAGAAAAAAAATTGCGCAAAATTCGTTCCGAAGGTTTCATACAACGAACAGAAGGTATGTCGATTTGTGAAGAATTGTCAGAGCGTGTCAAAAGTGATTCCATTTTTTTAAATCTAGTGATAACTAGTCGTAAAACTTGGTTATTTGAATACGACTCCGAATCAAAAATCCCCGCATGAGCAAGGACTTCCTAGTAAAGCAAAACGTACCAACACTACCTCAACTCCCCCCTACAGTACGGACATGTCGCCACCTGATTTTTTTCTCTTTCCGTTTTCCAAAATCCACCTTAAAAGGAGAGCATTTCGGGACCAACAAGAACGTGTGAGCAACCGTCATAGCGGATTTCACTAGCCTATCAGTTCAGGACTTCCAGTCTTGCTTCGACGAATGGCAAAAGCGTTGGACCATATATATACATTAGTCCGCAAGGGGGCTACTTTGAAGAATATTAGGTGTTTTTTATAAAATTCGTCGTGTCTCATTACTTTTAGTCAAACCCTTATAAATTACCTCCCTTGATAAAGAAAAGAGTTACTATAAATATTAAAAGTGAGTAGAATCTTTTCTAATAGTAATTAATAGAAAGAAACTACTCTCTACTCTTTAATTTCGATTTTAGTTGTTTCATTAGGAACCTTCCATTGTTCTCATAGTTGAAATAATTCTAAATTAAACTAGGACAGTCACGGACAGGTTAGTTTCGATAGCTTAGATAAGTCTAAATTAAACTAGGATAGTCACAGACAGTATAGTTCCCGTAGTGCAAATAAGCTTGAAGTAAACTAAGCTAACAGAGAGATTTTGCAACGCTTATTTTTTACAGGCTTTTGCCCTTATCGTTAACTTAAGCATGCGCAGTATTAACGTGAAGGAATTGCACTTTAACACTACGGCGGAACTTCAATAAAATAAAGTAAAATTAAGGTTAGGTTAATATTCATCTTCTATAAATTTAGGGGATTTGCTTTCATTCATACTGCGCAAGCTCCAAACGGTGGGAGCATGCTTCAAATAACGATTACAGCCCTTATATATGGTTTCTCCTCTTTATTACTGCGCATGAATCAAATAAAGATAAAGACAGTGGCCTGCCAAAATAAGCGTTGCCAAATGTCTGTATTCGCAGACAGATGAGTCTTTACAGTGGTGAAAACTCTAAATTAAATTAGTGTTTTCCAGTTATTCAGATAAATCTAAAGTAAACCAAAGTTATAATAGGCAGATTAATTTCCATAGTTTAAATAAGTCTAAATTACACTATGGTCGTCATGGTTAGTTCCGCTAGTTGGGATAACTTCAAATTAAACTAGGGTGCTCACGGAAGAGTAGCATCTGCATGCCAGAAAAGTCTAAATTAACACAGGGTAGTCATAGACAGGCAGTTGTCGTTAAGAATTATTTTATTACCACCAAACAAGCAGAATAACCATGCTAAACCATATACACAAATAATTCATATCTTTTCAAAACGTGTTTGGTGGTAATGATATAATTATTTATTATGAAACTGCAGTCTGTCCTTGTAAATGCGGCCGAAATAAATATTTCACATTTAAATTGAACAAAGTCCATATTTCGGCAACCGTTTACTGTTCTTCTACTTTGGCGAACTGTGACTTTGTCCTTGTCAAGAATTTCATTGTCTGTCTGTGGCGTAAGGTTGGCGCATAAAGCATTACACCGGTCCTTGGAAATCTAGTTGCTATGGAATATTTCACCGGAACAGAGCGTGACTTTTGTGTGCTAGAGTTTTAGAAAAACTGTAATCCTGCGAATATCACGCGGCGGCTTTCAATATCATTTACGGAACACCAATAGGGCCCAAAGTAATTAACTGAATACAAATGACTGCAGGCGTCTGAAGAACCTTAAGTTAAAGACCCGCAACAATTAAGTACCGTAAATGTACACAAATTAAAGCCAAGTTATACTGCTTAGAGGATCCAATTCGCCAATTAACCAAATTAAATTTTAAAAAGCAGCGAAATAAGTTGGCTCCTACGTAGCCTCGTTTTGATTAGGGTTTACAATAACAATCTTCGGTTCCTACAACAATTAGAAGAACATATCCAGTATAAAATAACAGCGATCACGGAAACAATATGAACTATAGTAATCAATAATTTCACTGCTTGCTTAGAAGGGTACCGGGATCGTAACGAATTTATATGACTCTATTTTTAAAACATACTTTTTCAAAGATTGTGGTTTTATATACAACTAGCCGTGCCCGCGGCTCCGTTCGCGTAGACTTGATTCACTACTATCGTCACTGCTTATTCCTTATGTTACCTAACGTAATAAAATATCTGCCATTTTTTCCTCTTATCTCCCATTATTTTTCCTTATCTCCCATTATCTCTCCATAATTTCCATTATCTAGGCTTATCTCTGCTCATCTCCCATTATTTTTCCTTATCTCCCATTATTTCTCCTTATCTCCCATGATCCCACCTTATCTCCCATTATCTAGGTTTATCTCGACTTATCTCGCAATATTTCTTCTTATCTCCCATTATTTCTCCTTATCTCCTATTATCTCACCATAACTCCCATTATCTAGACTTATCTCCGCTTATCTCCCATTATTTCTCCTTATCTCCCATTGTTTATACTTATCTCCCATTATCTCACCTTATCTCCCGTTATCTAGGCTTATATCGAATTATATAGAACATATGTATAAATTTATAAAAACACGTAAATCGAATAAGTGGTTCTCAAGTGATAAGCGCACTAACGGACAGACAGACAGGCAGAGAGACAGGCGGGCAGACAGAGAGGAGTTGCATTTTATATATATTATAGATACAGATTATTATTATTATTATTATATAACCTGGCCGAAGAATATACATATGTATGAATTTAAAAAAAGACACGTAAATCGGATAAGTGGTTCTCACGTGATAAACGCACTAATGGACAGACAGAGAGACATTGCATTTTATATATATTATAGATTATAGAATATAGATATTCTCTGCTACATAATATTGTTCTATATTTAATGGTTTAGGCTGTGTATTGCAAAGGAACGCGCTAGCGGCAAACTTTTTTTTTTTCCGACTCCATTCACTATTATCGTCACCGCTCATTCGTAATGCTACCTATCGTAATAAAATATAGCCTATAACCTGGCCAGAGAATATATATGTATGTGTTAAAAAAAAGTACGTAAATCGGATAAGTGGTTTTCCAGTGATAAGCGCACTAATGGACAGACAGACAGACGTTGCATTTCATATATATTATTATAGATATAGATTCATGTATTTTTCCCCCTTGTTAGAAACGTTTTAAAATTGATTTTCTTTTCGGATACGTAAAATTAGATAACAAACATTTTTTACTAAAATGTATTTAATACTGCCAACTAAAACGTTATCACTATCTGAATTGTTAAGTTTTGGGGCAACGTCCGAGTTAACAAGGTTACCCCGATAAATTTTAAGAATCGTCTAGGCCGCGAAGCCCGAATTACGACCAAATTCTTATTACTGATCATAATCCAGAAATAACCACAATAAAATACAAGAATCATTATATTTCCAAACAATAAAACTGAATTCAACAACAAACCGTAATAACTGAAGCTAAAAATACACACGTCCTTTAGAAGTACTTTGTTTAATGTTACGGGCGATTTCCGCTGAAAAACTCACAATCCCAAAAATAAAAGTGAAATTTGTCACGACTTTCACGTGCATAAAAACTAAAAACATCGACTATTTCCCTCCAGAACGGACGTTTTTGACGTATCCGGCCAAAAGCGATTTACCGTCGTCGTTTTGTTGCTTATACAAAACAAGCCAAACAGTCACCGTTTGCCGGTATTACCATTTGTGTTTGTCTTGTTTTAACCTCTCTATGCATCTCGCTTACGCCCTAGGGGATTTATGGAGTTATTTTGTACTTTATTTTCTTAATAAGAGTTGTATAGTTTGTTTCAAAATATAGTGAGTGATAGTATACTCCATATATATTTATTATCACAAATCTGTACTTGAACACCAACTGTCCAAGCAAATATCGACAGACCACAGGCCGTCAAACAACAATCGCAGAACGAAAACCCTTAATGAAAAAAATCCTTTTGCACAGGAACTCCCCTTTCAAATACAGTGAATTAAAATCGATTATCGGGAACTTTTCAGAAAAAAAGAACCCCTGCGTCCGAAGGAGCTCTAAAAACTTACACTCAATTTAAAAATCGATGTCCTCGATGTTCCCAAAAACAAAAAAAAATACATTTCTAAAAGGTACATTTTCTACATCCATAGAGATGGGAGGTATAAACACCCTGCTTCTCCCTTGAGTACTACTACTCTAAATAACATAAAAATACATCGTAACTTTCATTCTGATATAAGTTGTGTATTTTGAACTCTTCTTAAACGGATGCTTCCGGGGGTGGAGATTTTTGAAGGGGGCTTCCCGGCTTATGTGTAGGACTAGCAAATTGAAACAGCAGCGCCTTTTATTAGCGCATTTACTTGTATTGTGCTCTGATCGTTATTGAATTTAATAAAGGTGACTTATTAACATTTCATACTAGAAAACTAAATACTCCATAACTGCTTTTATTCCTATGCAAAGCTCTAAATCGACGGAATACTGCTAAAGTAAATCCCAAAATATAAGATCCTGACTTTTTGCTTTTTCAATGGGGCAATAAATGACCCTATTAAGGTTTTGTGCATAGTTGCCAGGTATTACGATAAACGTATTTTTATTTTACCTGCTTCGTATACCGCCCTCACTTGCACCTGCAATCATATTGGATCTATTTTTACCTATATATTTACTACCTGGCAACCCGGTTTGGAGCCCTTTGAGTATGTAATAATATAGGCCTAATGACCACAGGTCCCCATTAAGATTCCAAAGACACTTTTTATTATTTTTATTTTTAGTTTTACTTACAACGTAGCGGTTCTGTTTAAATTATGTGGCGTCCGTAGGAAAATTGCAATAGTGGCAGTGGCTAGTAAAAAGAAATTTGAATAAACTAAGTGCTTTGCAAGAAACCAGTGAACTAACAAAAACCTCAATTTCTACGATTAAGGGTGTTGTAGGAAAATCATCACTCAGGAACAGGAAAAAACGGAAAGATTTTCAAATGCATCATGTAGACGATTGTGAAAGAGACGTCATCAGGAGAAAAATATATCCTATGTATGAAGAGCAGTTGGTGCCGACACCAGACAAAATAAAATTAAGACTGGTGCAGGACGGGACCAATATACATTGTGGCCGATTAACTCTTCACAGAATTCTCTTAAGAATGGGATTCACGTTCCGAAAAATCAACAAAAGGCAAGTAGTGATGGAGTCACAAAGATTACGAATCTTGCGACATACGTATTTACAAGAAATTAAAAAGTATCGATCAGAGAATTGGCCAATAATTTACCTTGACGAAACATGGTTCGATACCCATGATACTGTGCAAAAAGGGTGGGTTGACAGTAGTACAAAATGTCAGACTAACGCACCTTCAAATAGATGTAAACGAATAACCATTTTGCATGCTGGATCTGAAAAGGGCTGGGTTTCAAATTGTCTACTATTATCTGTAAAAAAAAAATATATAAAAGATTCTAGTTTGGACTATCACAAAAACACGACCGCAGAACTTTTTGAAAATTGGTTTCAAAATTCCCTTTTACCAAATATTCCCAAACAGAGTGTTATAGTTATGGACAATGCAAGTTACCATAGTCGCCTACTAAATAAGGTTCCTAATGTAGTCAACACCAAATCGGAAATATAGGAATATATGTTAGAAAGTGACATTTATTTTGACTTTAATTATAAAAGAAGTGATCTTTTGGAAGTTGTGAAAGACTATAAATTGAAAAAGAAATATGTTTGTGATAGTATGGCTGAGAAAATGGGACCCACTGTTTTGCGGATTCCTCCGTATTATTGTGTATTTAATCCAATTGAACATATCTGGCATCAAGTTAAATAAAAAATAAGGGCACAAAATGTTTCTCCTACTTTAAGCGTGTCAGTGGTTGAATTAGTAAAAAAAGTTATAAATGATATACCTTATGAAAGCTGAACGAAATCCATTCAGCACATTGTTAAAGTTGAAGATCCATATATTTATGTAAATAATATAAAACCAGTGATAATTACCTCAGCCGATGACAGTGATAGTGAAACCGAATTAAGCTTAAGTTAAAATATATTTTTATTTATACAGTATGTCCCCTCTTGTAAACCCCATTCGTTCAAACTGTATATTTGTACTTCTTATCCATTTGTTTTTACATGCATCTATAAATAAACATCTCCAAAAACACTTATAATTTTATTTATTTGCATTAATGCATAAAGTTCTTAAGTCCATCTCTGCAACCTATCATAAACAAAAGGTCATAATTTTTATATTGCCCACTTAAAACGACAAAAACCAGGACCTTATATTTTGGGACAGGCTATACCATGAATGAGGCTCTGCTTTTAAAGAAATTCTGTAATTGTTAGATTCTATCTAGAAGTTAGCTCAGCGCCGGACTGTAAATCTTAAACTCACCAGAAACTTTTATTACTTAGAACATCGTAGAAAAGTTGGGCTGGAAAAGTCCGATAGCATAAAAATAACCCAAGGTATAAGACAGGGATGAATTCTCTCACCACTTTTGTTCAATCTTTATTCTAATACTGTGTTTAATGAGGCCATCTATGAATCCATTAACGGAATAACAGTTAAAGGGAGTATACTGAACAACATACGGTATGCTGATGATACTGTTCTGTTAGCAAATAATATCACAGATCTCCAGCAACTGATCAATCGAGTCGTAACAGCCAGCGAAAGACTTGCATTAAGTATGAATATTAGAAAAACCAAGTGGATAGTAATAACAAAAAAAAATCTACCACCAGGGACAACAGCGTAGAACAGGTCTTCACATTTAAATATTTAGGAACCAATATAAATGACAGAAAGGAAATATATTCCCGAATTGAACAGGCCCGAGTAACATACATGAAGATGAATACATTTTTCCATCGCACAAGTCTCAATCTCGAACTCCAAATGTGAATGGCGAGAGCGTATGTATTCTCCGTGCTATTGTATGGAAGTGAGTGCTGGATCCTTGACCCTGACTCAGAGGAACGACCGGAATTTTTTTAAATGTGCATTTATAGACGCCTTCTTCGCATCTCTTGGGTACAGAAAATAAAAAAACACAGAAGTACTCGAAAAAAATACAAAAACTCAATACTTCGGACATATAATGAGGGTCCAAAAGTACGAATTGCTACGTCTAATTGTTGAGGGCAAAATAAAGGGCAAACGATCGATAGGAAGACGACAGAATTCTTCGCTGAAGAACATGAGAAGATGGTTCGGATGTGCTTCGAGTGGTATTTGTCGAATAGCAGTTTCTAAAGTTCGTTTAGCTATATGGATCGCCAACCTTCGTGAGGAGACGGCGTCGTAAGAAGAAAAAAAGTTGGTGTTCGATAAGCGTAGTCCACTAGATTCCGCTCAGAGGAAAGCGATTGTTGGGAATACACGTTTTCTAATATATCACAACCGTATGGCATTTAGGCATGTCACTTCTCGTCCCACCAAAGAGAAGTCTTTTATACGGAGAACCGCATCTCTTCGAAATGACCAGCCTACGGACTGTATTACCCATCGAGTACAACCTGCAACTATTCAAGCTCGAAGTTAATGGATACTTCCGCGCACGCGCTAGTTTGGTAACAATTTAGAGATTTCCTTGCAGATTTCAATGAGATTCCCGGTTTCAATTAATACCAATATTTTGCTAAATAATAAAAGTTGCTACCGTCAAAACAATTGCGTGGCAAAAAGATGATAAATTCATCGCAATGACAGCAATTTAATATAGAAAATTTGATGCCGGTAAACTGTTAAATAATTAAATTTTAGTTCAGTGATTAGTAAGAAACTACGAAGTAAGGTGAGCAGGCGCTGAAATAGTAATTTCAAAAAAAAGTTATATAAGAAAACAAACTAACGACGAAACTTACCAATAACACAACACACCCTAAAAGCATTTAACGCACATACACCACGCTCCCCATTCTGCCAACGGCAAAATAAACTTCATAACCAACTTAGCCGATATTATCTTCTGTTCCCGTCCTCTTCTCGTCGGCATTTATCTCTCTTCCTCTCTTTTGAGGGATTTGCATTGTTATTTCGTATTTTGTTTTGACGGTTTTATCCAAGCTGCGAGCCGAAAACGTCTGGCTATGTGTCGGGGACAATGGACATATTTCTTTATTATTGCAGAAAAACTGGGCACATTTTTTTTATATATCAGACGGAATGTGACTTGATTTATGAACAAACCTTAAATAATTTATCTATTACAAGGATGTAAACATTAATTTTCATAAAAAAATATATATGATGCGTAATTTTATTATTGTAGAATTGAAATGGTAATTTTGTATGTATGCTTTTCCCGAGAGTCATTTAGAATTATGAAAGAAACACATAAGAAAAGGAAGGCCTCTTTATTTCCGTATATTAAAATTATTACGTACTACTGAGCTGATGATACTGTTATAGCAGATACAACAGATGGACTTCAGCGTCTTATGAACCATATATCTAGGCAAGGCGACGATTTGGGAATGAAAGTGAACATTAATAAAAGAAAAGTAATGATCATCTTAAGAACACCTGGATTGCAAACAAATATTCGTGTTTACGATCAACTAATAGAACAAGTAACCCAATTTAAGTGCCTAGAATGATCAATGATCTGATTCCTGAAATTAAGATACGAGTTCGCATTGAAATATGGCCAGAGCGCTTTTCTCAAAATGAGACACCTCCTCACAGATTCCACTCTTTCTTTGTATACTCGTTATTGTTTTGTAAAACTCTCTCTCTCTCTCTCTCTCTCTCTCTCTCTTTATATATATATATATATATATATATATATATATATATATATATATATATGCTTTTGCAGTTGGGAATACGCTCAATGAATCATTTGGAGTCTTTCGAAATGTGGGTCATGCGCAGAATGTTGAAGATCTGGACAGAACACGTCAGGAATGAAGATGTACTGTGGAAAATGGGTAAACAGAGAGAATTGCTATCAATTGTTAAAATACAAAAAAAACTCGCTACTTGGGACATATCTATAGGGGTCCAAAATACTCGGTTCTCTGATTATTGATGGAGCGCGAAATTGAAAGAAGAAGAGGTCCAGGATGCTGACAATGTTCCTGGCTGAAGAATGTACGAGACTGGACAGGCCAGGACACTCATACTTTATTAAGAGTTGCCCAGTATAGAGAAGAATTTGCCGTGATTACAGCTCAACTTTAGTAATGGAGATGTTACTATAAGAAGAAATATTAAAATTAAAGTGGCAGTGGAGGCTTTTTGTATGCATCATCCGATTTATTCAAGCCCTGATGTGAGATAATTGTTACTGTTATACTGTAAAAAACATACCGTCTATTTTATTTTTCGAAGATAGTAGTGGTTAAACCAGTGGGAATTAATATTTTCTAAATTATTTCTTATCAACCTTATCCATAAAAAAATAAGTGTTCATTCTTATTTCCAGCTGATCTTTGCTTGTGAATCGCTAATAAAATTAAATCCTTTGGGATATTTTAAAACGGTAAATTTTCTATAATCTCATATAATATGGAAAAATATTTATTTGCCACGATATTCTCGTCTTATTTGTATATATCTTTAATAATCTATAATAATATAATAAAGAAGTAAAGTTTGTATGTTTGTTTGTTTGTCCGAGGTAATCTCTGAAACTACAAATCCAATTTAAAAAATCTTTTACTGGTAAGTAGCCTGGACTTTTGGACTGAACATAAGCATAGATTCTATGAGATTGTGACAAAAGGGAGCTGGCACCGTGGGGGAAGAAACAGCCATGAGCGACCGCAGCGCTGCTTGCTCGTGTTTGCCCTGCAGTCTATAATTCAATTTTCTCGAAGTTTAGTGACACGAACGTTTCTGATTCCTTGATGTGTTGTTTTGTTATTCGTAGATTTCAGATTATTTCATTCTTTTTGAAGGCCCATTGTAGATACTTTGTTGGTGTCGATAGGTACTAAATAACAGTAAAAACATTTATTTACACTTTCTTCTTATTGTTATTGGTGTATTTTTGTTCAAAAAGTACCTAATAGTGTGATATTCAGTTAGGCAACAAATATTATTTTAGTAACCCTCCTTAATTTAAGTATACCTACCTATATCATTTAGTTTTGAGTTCTCTGCTATTTGGTAAAGGGATTCTGAAATATCTACGAAAAATTGTGTATTGCATTTCCTTTCACAATTATTACGTATGTAATTTCAGTTTGAGGTGCATGATGCGTGTGTTAAATTTTTATTAAGAAGAATTTTTTACTGTTAGGAAACTGTGTACGTGTGGTTGCTATTAAAGATTACGTAGTATCTAAAGACAACATTATGTTTAAAAGAAAATCGCAACTTTCTAGAAATACGTCTCAGGCGAGGGCGGCTAGAATATGTCGAAATGGAGAGTCTAGCGCTGAACGCTCACAGCAGATTGAGAGGCAAAATATAAATATATATGATCCTAACAAATCTACCGATTCATTTCAAGCGATGGCAGTTTCCAGTAAAAGTATTGTTTGCTCTCAAAATAAACAGTCCCAGGGACAAATTTTCAAACTCACGGGAATCGATTTGAAACAGGAATGTTTTTCTCATGGCCAATATTATGTCGAGTTATCAAGAGTCGGAACTCCAGAAAACCAATATATTTTGGTGCCAGAAAGTAATAAAACATCAAATATAGTATACAGCTCTAATTAATTAATATAGATACTTAAATTTAAAAAAAAAACTTTGAAAAAGTAACGCGGGCGGTTGCTAATAGATATATACATATGAACGCATCGGATTCCTGTCTGATCCCCAAACTCTAACCCAACCTATGATTTTACTGAGCTTCTTGAAGGGTTCCTGGGCTCACACGTGCTACAGGGAAGTCCCTAAAGCGCTCCAGGAGCGGCATGTGTGCGCAAAAAGCCATTCAAGTTGTTCTTGAATCGCTGTAAATTATACTCGGTGGGAAACAGTCCTGGGCAAATTATTTCAAAGGGATGATGTTGTCCATATTAAAGACTGCTTGAAAAGCTTTGTACGGGGAGGAACAAGCTGAACCATATACGGATGTGAAGTATTAGCGCGAAGTATATTTCTAACATACACCGCTCTGGGAGGAATTAAGGGGGCTACATCCTTCGAACACTTTCCATGAAAATACTTGTAGAACAGACTCAAGTCGTCAACTGTTCTTCGATGTTCCCAACTGTTCTTCGACGTTCGTGTATATAATTTCGTACGTACGATACGATTTTTAACCAAATTAGCTATTGTAATAGGAGCAGCATGATCAATGACAAGTGAAAATTCACAGTGTAACAATTTTTTTAAGTAGTTAGCAATGCAAATTACAGTGATAAAATATTTTTTAAGCCTAATAACAATCCTTTTTTATGTCATATACTTCCTGTTTAGGTTCATAAAAATATACGCCCAAATCATATCAATCAACCGCCTACACAGGTAATAATAGTAAATATTTATCTACCTATTATATTCAATATACATATTCCAAATAAAAGTAGGTAGTAGAAGATATGACAGCATGTTTAAGATAATATATATATATATATATATATATATATATATATATATATATATATATATATATATATATATATATATATATATATATACTAAAATATGAAAATAGTTGGGGAACTCGGCAAAGGGGCACAACAGATGTTCACATAATATTCATTTAGCCAGTATTTCGGTCCTAGGTTGGGACCTTCATCAGGGCACAAAATGCAGTGTGCGAATTAATCTAAGAAGAATGACCATAAATAAGATTTGTCACAACAAAGACCGACACTGAAATAAAACAGCCACTATTCACTAACATATTAATTTAAAAATATGGCATTTACAGCAAGGATGCCATTAGAAACCTTGGATGCTGAAAAATGACAGGTGGTTAATTAATTTTGATTTTTCAGCATCCAAGGTTTCTAATGGCATCCTTGCTGTAAATGCCATATTAGTGTTCCGTACGGAACATTTATAAGATCACTTCGGTGTCTGTCCGTCTGTCTGACCGTCTGTCTGTCCGTCTGTCACACCCGAGTTTCTCCGAAATTATTTGTCATAGAAAGTTGAAATTTGGTAGTAATATAGGAATTGATGGCCTCATCAGAGCTATGTAGTTTTGAAAGTTAAATTTTGACTTAAGAGGTTAGTTTTGGGGGGTGAAATCGGAAGTGAAAAAAAAATTTTTTTACTAGGTAATCGAGTGTGGTGTGAAAACACGAGTAAAAAATATATATAATACTTGCGCGCACTTTTCTTTGTATTATTTTTAAAAAATTGCGAAAAATCGCTGTCAACCCGCCTTATCTTGGAAAGTACTTACCAAAAATTTTGAAAAAATTCTGGAATATTCTCCACGGGGTGTAGATTGAACGAAAATTATCACGAGTGCATTACCTGTAATAATTTATCTGGTATATAAAAAAACAGCAATTTCAAGGTCATCAATTTTCAGTAAAGATTGGAAATAAACTTTGTTGAAAACTTATTTGGGGTGTGTTGTGTGAAGTCACTGATCATTTTATATCACCGTAACATAAATTTTGACTTAAGGGATTCGTTTTGAGGGGTGAAATCGGAAGTGAAAAAAAAAATTTTTTTACTAGGTCATCGAGTGTGGTGTCAAATGAAAGCTTGTGAAAACACGAGTAAAAAATATATATATAATGTAATACTTGCGCATACTTTTCTTCGTATTACTTTTAAAAAAATCGTGAAAAATCGCTGTCCCCTACCTTATCTCGAGAAGTACTGATCAAAAAATTTTGAAAAAATCCTGGAATATTCTCGACGGGGTATAGATTGAACGAAAATTATCATTACCTTTAATAATTTATCTGGTATAGAAAAAAAAACAAAATTTCAAGGTCACCAGTTTTCAGTAAAGATTGGAAACAAACTTTGTTGAAAACTCATTTGGGGTGTGTTTTGTGAAGTCACTGATCATTTTATACCACCCTAACAAAATTTTTTATTTTAAAAACAATCAACGTACGGAACACTAATTGTGCAAGTTCAACTTGCACTTGACCGGTTTTTTAAATTAATATGTTAATGAATAGTGGCTGTTTTATTTCAGTGTCGGCCTTTGTTGTGACAAAGACAAATAAACTTTGTTGAAAACTTATTTGGGGTGTGTTGTGTGAAGTCACTGATCATTTTATATCACCGTAACATAAATTTTGACTTAAGGGATTCGTTTTGAGGGGTGAAATCGGAAGTGAAAAAAAAAATTTTTTACTAGGTCATCGAGTGTGGTGTCAAATGAAAGCTTGTGAAAACACGAGTAAAAAATATATATATAATGTAATACTTGCGCATACTTTTCTTCGTATTACTTTTAAAAAATCGTGAAAAATCGCTGTCCCCTACCTTATCTCGAGAAGTACTGATCAAAAAATTTTGAAAAAATCCTGGAATATTCTCGACGGGGTATAGATTGAACGAAAATTATCATTACCTTTAATAATTTATCTGGTATAGAAAAAAAAACAAAATTTCAAGGTCACCAGTTTTCAGTAAAGATTGGAAACAAACTTTGTTGAAAACTCATTTGGGGTGTGTTTTGTGAAGTCACTGATCATTTTATACCACCCTAACAAAAATTTTTATTTTAAAAACAATCAACGTACGGAACACTAATTGTGCAAGTTCAACTTGCACTTGACCGGTTTTTTAAATTAATATGTTAATGAATAGTGGCTGTTTTATTTCAGTGTCGGCCTTTGTTGTGACAAATGTTATTTATGGTCATTCCTGTTAGATTAATTCGTACACTGCATTTTGTGCCCTGATGAAGGTCCCAATCTAGGATCGAAATATTGGCTAAATGAATATTGTGTGAACATCTGTTGTGCCCCTTTGCCGAGTTCCCCAACTATTTCCATATCTTAGGATTTTGTTAGATACGGCAACTTTTGCTTTCTCTTTCTTTATATACATATATATATATATATATATATATATATATATATATATATATATATATATATATATATATATATATATATATATATATAAAGTAATATAAGGAAATAGTTTTTCGAACTTATGCATGGCGTAAATTGCACCTTGCATGCACAAGCGCACAAGGCCCCTATTTTATTAGGGAATTCCCTATGGTTCTATTTTTGTACGATTTGTTAAAATTAATATAAAGTAAAAAAATAAATATTTTTTTACTTTATATTAATAATATTAAGTAAAAATCACACTTACATGTGTATTTAATTTATTGAATATGGATTTTTACCAAGTTAACGCTAATTCAATTAAATATAGAAAATCTTTTTTCTATATGATGTTTTTATAAACAGAAATGTTTTAATTTCTATAAAATTATATATTTGGATGAATTATGAAGTATGACTAATTACTCAAAACAAAAAAAAATAACTTAAAAATGTGTTAATCTTGCCTTAATCTTGTCTTAAACTTGCCTTAATCGTGATTTTAAAGGGAAAAAAATGGCGCAATATGGTCTTTATATTACATAAAATGATTCCATAGTATTTCGATAATATATATATATATATATATATATATATATATATATATATATATATATATATAACACATGGGCTGAAAAGTCCCGAGCCTAATACATAGATGGCGCTAGTTTTATTGCAGTCACCTTTTTTTCAGTTAATACTAACCTTCAAAAGACAGCTGTTAAAAGAGTGACGCTACTTTTGTTATTTTCAAAACAATGGATCAAAAACAATTTCGTGTTTTAATTTTACACTGCTTCTTGATGGGAAAAAATACCGTTCAAGCGAAGCAATGGCTTGAAAAGTGTTATGGGGACTCCGCTCCATCAGAAACAACAATAAAATGTTGGTTTGCTGACTTCAAACGTGGTCGTAGAGACACCGATGATGCAGAACGCAGTGGACGTCCAAATGAGGCGGTAACACCAGAAAACATCAAAAAAATCCATAAAATCGTTTTGAATGATCGAAAAGTGAAGTTGCGTGAGTTAGCTGACATCGTAAAGATATCAAAAGAACGTGTTGGCTTTATATTGCATGAGCATTTGACTATGAGAAAGCTCTGTTCAAAGTGGGTGCCGCGTTTGCTCACTGTTGATCAAAAACAAGAACGTGTTGATGATTCTGAGCAGTGTTTGGCCATGTTTAAACGTAACAAACCGGAATTTTTGCGTCGATATGTGACAATGGATGAAACATGGATCCATCACTTCACTCCGGAATCAAAACGATCGTCATCTGAGTGGACAGCAACTGGTGAACCTCGTCCAAAGCGCCCGAAAGCACAACAATCGGCTGGAAAGGTTATGGCCTCGGTATTTTGGTATGTGCGTGGTGTAATATTCATCGACTATCTTGAGAAAGGAAATACCATCAACAGTGAATATTATATAGCGTTATTGGAGCGTTTGAAGGCCGAAATTGCAAAGAAACGACCGCATATGGCAAAGAAAAAAATTTTGTTTCATCAAGACAACGCACCATGTCACAAGTCAATCAAAACTACATGAATTGAACTTCGAATTGCTCCCACATCCACCGTATTCGCCAGATTTGGCTCCCAGCGACTACTGGCTGTTCGCAGACCTGAAAAAAATGCTCGCCGGTAAGAAATTTCGCACGAATGAAGAGGTTATCGCTGAAACTGAGGCCTATTTTGAGGCAAAAGATAAATCGTTCTACAAAAGTGGTATTGAAATGTTAGAGCGGCGCTGGAATAATTGCGTTGCTCTTGATGGAGATTACGTTGATGAATAAAGCTAATTTTGAACCAAAAAAACCGTGTTTTCTTTGTTAGGCCCGGGACTTTTCAGCCCATGTGTTATATATATATATATATATATAATATATATATATATATATATATATATATATATATATATATATATATAAAATTTTAAAGCAACTGAAGATCTACAACGAAATTCTGTGCCCCAAAAGTAGGTAAAAATGCGGAAAAACGACGACGAAAAAAGCGGTTTTTCGCATTTGTAACCATTTTCCCCCACCTCTAAAAATCTGAAAAAATTCACAGGCATAGTTTGACATAAAATACACAATATATATTTTTTTTGGGCCTAAGTAAGTCCTAGATTTTTTTTAATTCAATTTTAAACATTTCAAACGCTCAAAACAATTTGAATTTCGCGCCAAAATTTTTTTTAAAAAATAGCATGTTGTAGGCAATAAAAAATCCTACAATTTGAAAAAAAAGAGGTTTCTACGATGAATAGAACCAGAGATATCGCCAAAAAACCGAAAATCACGTTTTATAGATTTTTGAGGTTATGGGAAGGTCTAGAGGGCTGAAAATTTCAGGAAAGTAATATTTTTTATGTTCTACATGAGGATATTTTTTGTTTTTCAAAATCGCTGGGGGCATTTTTCACCATCTTAACCGCCTGGACCCTTTATACGATACAAACAACTGCATATGAAATATTTTTTCCTGGTTTCACTTATACTCGCGCCTGAAATTAGTCTCAAGACTAATGAATCATTTATATGGTTAAGATGATCAGCTCTAGCTCGTATGTCTCTCGAGTGCCATACGGACGTAGGCGACCCTCTCGCCTTTGCCTGTGGTTCGTGCCTTTTTTAAGTGTCCCACAGGCAAAAGGGTTCTAGAGTTTAATACCAGTTCCGAACGGCCAAAGTGAGAGGGCTTAACTAGGCATGATACCACAGGTTGTTTGCCAGGCGACCGTCACGTTGTAATTTTATATATTTTTTCTTTTTTTTATTTTATTTCCCAAGCTAAGAATCGAACTCCGCTCGCTGGCATAGAAAGCAGACACGTTAACCTCTACACTATGGCAGCCTTTCTAGCTCGTATAACCTATATTAAAAATTCAAATCTAATCAATGGTTTATTTCCATCTACTTGATTAAAATCAATGGAGCTGTTAAGTGTGACAATTCAAATAACTTCGTACGTACATATAAAAAATCAACAACCATTTATCTTTATTTACTTACGCATGATATCTTATTCAGTAAATTTCAAACAGAAGTAGGTTGGACAAGTTATGACAACAGGGTAAATCCGAACGGCGATCACGAGTCAGATAGTCCCAAATATCTGATCCAGCTGGTCTGATAACGAAGTTTAGATAAGTATGTTGTGGTTAATAAACAACTACTATCTATAATATGAATGAATTTTAATACCTATTTAACAATGTTGGCGCTCATTAAAAAGATGACAGCCTGTATTTTTTAATCTTGTAATTTAATTCGAAAAAAAATTACTTCTTCAGTTGTCAAGTAAGAACGTGATTGCTCGTATTCTTGAAAAAATGTATTTTGAGAACATTTTTTGCCATCAATATATTCTTTGGTGTGCTAACAAAGGCGTAATTACCTTAGTAAGTTGTCCCATCGCCTCCTGCATCAAAAATCGCCTGGCATCTTTGAGACATGCTGTCGACGAGATATTCTGCATTCTTTGCAAATTTTTCGAATCTCGCAAGACAACTGAAGTCCTCAGAGTCTGTCCTCTGAGCTTTCTCCTTACAAGAGACCAAACGTTTTCAATAGGGTTGACATCCGGCGATTGTGAGGGCCACTCTAATATCCTTCTTCAACCTGCTTCGAAATTTGACAATATGAGCACGAAGATGTTGTCGAATGGTCTGACGGGACGCATTCAAACCCAATTTTCTTAATTTTGCCGCTCCTTGACGCAGCGTAAATTTTGGGTCCCGAGAAAACAAAGTTACTTTGCCTACCGAGCCACGTTTAGGCAAGTAGTAGACATTTTTCGTCTCGTGAAACCATTTATCCACTTTTTTACAAACGACATCGACTTTTTAATATACCAGATGTACAAGTATGAAATGCAGATTTCAGGCAACAGATGGTGCACCAATGCAGTTTGTGCTATAAAGATTTGACACTGCGCCATTTTGTTGTGTCATCAACAAGTGTCAGACGCGCACGAGTGGTAAATTGGAAAATTGTGTGCATAGTGTTGTGTTGTTGTGTTCAATATGTCGAAATTTATACCGAATAAAGAGCATTCGCGGACAGCATTAATTTTGTGTTTTCATTTGAAGGAAACTGCTGTTGAATGATACCGATTACTTCGAGAAGCTTATGGTGAACATGCTCCAACGCAAGATATGTGTGAACGATGGTTTCGGCGTTTCAAAAGTCGTGACTTCGATGTTGCAAACAAGAAACGTGGAAAACCGCCAAAAAAATACGAAGATGTGGAATTGCAAGCATTGTTGGACGAAGATGATTCGCAAACACAAAAACAACTCGCCGAGCAATTGGGCGTTAGTCAACAAGCTGTTTCCAATCGGCTACGAGAGATGGGAAAGATTCAGAAAACCGGTAGATGGGTACCACATGAGTTGAACGAGAGGCAAATGGAAAAGCGCAAAAACACGTGTGACATTTTGCTAGCTCGGTATAAAAGAAGTCGTTTTTGCATTGTATAGTTACAGGGGATGAAAAGTGGATTTATTTTGAGACTTCCAAACTCAAAAAATCATGGGTAGACCCAGGAGCACCATCCACATCGACCGCAAGACCGAATCGCTTTGGCAGAAAGACGATGCTCTGTGTTTGGTGGGACCAGTGAGATGTGGTCTATTATGAGCTGTTAAAACCTGAGGAAATGGTTAATACTAAACGTTACCAACAACAATTGACCGATTTGAACCGTTCGCTGCTTGAAAAAAGGCCAGAATACCGAAAGAGGCAACACAAAGTCATTTTTCTTCATGACAATGCTCCATCACATACGGCAAAACCAGTTCGCGACACGTTGGAAGCACTCAGCTGGGAAGTTCTACCCCATGCGGCTTACTCACCAGACTTGGCTCCTTCCGATTACCACTTGTTTGAATCGATGGGTCACGCACTTACTGAGCAGCGCTTTTGTTCAGATGAAGATGTGAAAAAATGGCTCGATGAATGGTTCGCAGCAAAAGGGGAAGATTTTTACTGGCCTGGTATTCACAAATTGCCCGAAAGATGGGAAAAATGTATAACATGCGATGGAGCATACTTTGAATAAAGCACTTTTTATCATTCTTCCGAATTTATCACGTTTTTTTAGAAAAAAAATCCGCATTTCATACTTGTACACCTGGTATTTAGCGGCCGCGGAATGTATCATTTTAGGCTTCTTTGGATGGGAACAAAGAAAGACTGCATCGAACTGATGCGCAAACATTTTGGATTTTACGTTTACGAATCGACTGATACTTTTATTAAAATACGACGCATTTTAATAATAAATTTAATTAATAAATGTTTATTAATTTTGGATTGTGTGGATTTTCCAATACTATCAATGTAATTTAATTAGGTGTAATATTATAATTAAGAAATTAGAATTATTACAGGATAACATTCAGCAGCAAGGAAATGTGTACTAACAAAAGACATCAACGCCTCACCAACCAACAGCCTACTGAACTTCGCCGAGATCTTCCACGTTAGCCAAGAGAGGCAAACCCTGACCAATTAGTGCTACAAATTCCGATTTCGATACCTTATATGTAAGTATCACGAACAACTCACAAACTCTCAGGTTACAGTAAACTACTGACATCGATAATGACAAATGAGACCTTCGCGAAAGATCTGTGACTGCGCCTTTTTGGGAATTACTTATTGAACATATTAAACACTTACCAGATATATTCCAAAGATAAACTGATCATTTCCTGAGGATTAAATATCGTTCGTTCAGTATCTTCGCCGCGTTCCTCCGGCGATACCCGCGCCGCGATTTGCGGATAGTCTTTGTAATAGTTTTTCCTCCGTAACATTTCTTTTAAAAACAGTTCCGGCACTAACTTGTAGACGATATCTTGAAGGGTTTTATCCAACCTAAAATATAAAAAACAATGCCATTAGATTATCTATTTTCCAGCATAATTTAAAGTTATACAATTTCTCAATTCTTTATTGTGCGCAAAGATCTTTGTCCTGGCACGTCAATTGCTCTAAATTTTTTTTAAATTTCATTTTTCCCAGGACTGCAGCAAGAAACTGACTTGAGAGTTTCGGTGCCCTCATTTATTTTTTATAGTTGCTATATAATAAAAAAAAATTGTTAAAGATTTTTTTGTGTATATGACAACATAAAAATGAGTAACGAAAGCGAAAAGAAAATACTTCCCCCCAAGACAGTACCCGATTCCGCTTTAGGAACACTAAAGAGGAAAGGAAACAAATTTTAGAGAATTTGACATGTCTGGACAATAAAGCAAGTTGCCATCAGTAAACATTGTTTATGCATCTTGTAAAAATTGAATTTGTATTTTATGGAAAACCACGAAAATTTAAAATTATTTAAATTGGGTATTTAAAAGCATGACATACCAACAACAATAAGAGGATTGAATGGGTTACTGTCCCTATTTTCAGTGCTTTGACAAAATTTTGTACATTTCGCAGCATTAACGAATGTTTTTTCCGAAAAGTGACTGAAAAGAAATTGAAGCATCGCGCAATTTCCCCCTAAAGAAGGAAATCAACTAAAAATTATTCCGGAAAAAATGTCTTCACGGTTCACTTTACTTTGAAGTAAAAGTGTTGTTTCGACACTTTCCATCCTCAATTTAGAATACCAGGAACCTGTCAGGCGTGTTCGGGATTTGCTAATGCCAGATCGACGAACGAGGATCCCAGTGCTTGTTAAAGAAGCTAAAGTGTCTGAAACAAAAGCTTTCAAGATTCTCAGTTGCTGGCGACCGTTTTCTTGGGACTGCGAAGGAGTATTACTTATGAAATATGTGGAAAAGGGGTCTACAATTAATGGAGAAGTTTAAGGAAGGACAATATAAAACCTGAAAAAAAATCCACAATTAACGGAGAGGTTTACTAAAAGAAATCCAAAATCTGAAGCTGACCATTAGAGAAAAAAATGTTAAAATTCATAGAGAGCCAAGACTTTGCGGTCAAACAAGTGCAGGTTCACAAGACTCGCACAGCTCATGCCATTACCGAAAGTTATGGATTTACCGATTTACAATATTTACACTTTAGCCCTAAACTTTTCCTTTATAACCCGTAGGCTTAAAATGTTTGGTCTGATACATAGATGTCGCCATCCATATGATTTTTAGGAAGTACCAACTTTCAAACAATACGTGTCCAAATTTGATGACATTTCGACGATTAGTTTACAAGTTACAGTGGTTTTAGTGACGCTACTTTTGATATTTCCAAAACAATGGAAAAAATCGAATTTCGTTTATTGATTAAACACTGTTTTTTGGTGGGAAAAAATACCGTTCAAGTAAAACAATGGCTTGATAAGTGTTACGGGGACTCTGTTCCTGGAAAATCGCTCATCATTTACTGGTTGAATTTAAACGCGGTGGTACAGACACAAATGATGCTGTACACTCTGGAGGCCCAGATGAGGTGGTTACACCGGAAAACATCAAAAAAATCCACAAAATTGTTTTGGATGCCGTAAAGTGAAATTGCGTGAGAAGGCTGACACCCTAAAGATATCAAAAGAACGTGTTGGTCATATTTTGCATGAGCATTTGGGCATGAAAAGGCTCTGTTCGAAATGGGTATTGCGTTTGCTCACAGTGGACAAAAAGCAACAACGTGGTGATGATTCTGAGCGCTGTTTGGGCCTGTTTAAGCGCAATAAAAAGGATTTTTTTATGCGATATGTGACTATGGATGAAACATAGATCCACCACTACACACCGGAATCAAATCGGCAGTCAGCTGAGTGGACAGCAGCTGGTGAAAGCCCCCCACAACAGTCGGTTGGGAAGGTTTTGGACTCTGTATTTTGGGATGCGCATGGAATAATTTTGATCGACTATGCTGAGAAGGGAAAAACCATCAACAGCGAATATTATATAAAGTTATTGGATCATTTGAAGCAAGGAATCGCAAAGGAACGGCCCCAAATAAACAAGAAAAAAGTGCTCTTTCATCAAGACAATGCACAGTGTCACAAGTCAATGCTTTCAATGGCAAAATTACATGAACTGAAGTTCGAATTGCTTCCTCATCCACCGTATTCTCCAGATTTGGCCCCTAGCGACTATTATCTATTCGCAGATCTCAAAAAAATGCTCGCGGGAAAGAGATTTAGCTCCAGTGAAGAACTTATCACCGGAACTGAGGCCTATTTTAAAGGCAAAGACAAATCCTTCTACAAGAAAGTGTAGAAATGTTAGAAAAGAGTTGGAGTGATTGTATCGCTCTTGAAGGAGATTATATTGATGAATAAAGTCGAATTTTGCAAAACAAAATGTGTTTTAAGTAGCTAGACCAAAAACTTTTCAGCCTACGTGTTACTAGGTGGACAACTGAAAAAACATCATGGACACTAAACAAATTTAAATATACTATATGCTAGAAAAACATACCTCACAAAAAACTATACAAAAAGGAAAAAAATCTAACTTATCAAAAAGTCGGTGTGCAAGTGGGACTTGCGTAATTAAAGTTCCGCACGATGAGTGTTTTTAAAATAAAATAAAATTATATCACGGTACAAGAGCGACTCGCCAATCGATTACAGTTACGTCCACCAGACGCCCCCCCCCACCCCCCCCCCCCCCCCCCCCCCCCCCCCCCCCCCCCCCCCCCCCCCCCCCTCAAGAAACATAGTTTTCATAGTTTTTTTTACACCAGATAAATTATCAAACCACTTGTGATAATTTTCGCTCAATCAAGAATTTTTTAATTAGTACTTCTCAAGATAAGGGGGAATATGGATTTTTGGCAATTTTTTAAAATAACGTAAAGAAAAGTGCGCGAAAGTATTACTTCTATATCTATAATATATATATATATATATATATATATATATATATATATATATAAAATCAAAAACGTCACTCGGTCTTTTTGTCCGTTAGTGCGCTTATCACTCGAGAACCACTTATCCGATTTACGTGCTTTTTTAAAAAACATACAGATGTTCTCTGGCCAGGTTATAGGATATATTTTATTACGCTAGGTAACATACGGAATAAGTAGTGACGACAATAGTGAATCAAGTCGGAAAAAAGTTTGCAGCTAGCACGTGCTCTTACAATACACTGCCTAAACCATTAAATATGGAACAATAAGTTGTAGAAAAGAATATAAAATATACAAAATGCAACATCTCTCTGTCTGTCCGTTAATACGCTTATGACTTGAAAATTACTTATTCGATTTACGTGCTTTTATTTTAAACATACATATGTTCCTTGTCCAGGTTATAGGATATATTTTATTACGTTAGGTAAGATAAGGAATAAGCAGTGACGATAACAGTAAATTAAGTCGGAAAAAAGTTTGCCGCTAGCGGGTTCTCTTGCAATACACTGCCTAAATTATTAAATATGGAACAATATCATGTAGTAAAGACTATAACATATATATATATATATATATATATATATATATATATATATATATATATATATATATATATATATATATGTATATATATATATATATACATATAAATAATACAACGTCTTTCTGTCTGTTCATTAGTGCGCTTATCACTCGAAAACTACTTATCCGATTTACGTCGTTTTTTTTTATTGATACATGTTCTCTGGCCAGGTTATATAATAATAATAATAATCTATATAACCTTTTACTAACAGACAACCCAATGTCGGGACAATTTAAGCTTCCGACACCACAGAACACTGAAAAAACATCCCAACAACAGTAAACCAATAAAAGAAGCATCAAGCGAGCGATGTAATGGTTGAGGACGTCGTGGGAAATGGCAGCTCGACCAGAACTATGAAGACCGGGCAAAAGAAAATGGACCTGCCGAAAGTGTTGTGCCGACGAGTAAGCCGATACTCACCAAGGCGGGAAAATCAAAGCAACGCATGAATTGCACCACAGAAATCCACGAACACGTCACGTGTTTTATAACAAAATCACAAAACCTGACAAAGAAATCACTGAAAAAAAAATTACTCGCCGCCTGGACCCACCGAAATCAATCCCAAACACAACCGACACAGATGCGGGACAAACACAACCACCAGAGGCAAACCAAGCCACGTAATAAAGGCTATGGAAAAAAAAAAAAGTCATCAACACCAACAACATTCACACCACACTTAGTATAATTGGGACTCAACACAAACATACACAAAAACATTCAGAAGTGATTTTGAAAACATATAATATTGTCAGGACATTCCTTAATGCGCAGTGGTAATAGCGTTTGTTCTGACTTGGCTTAGGCCCGTCAGCCAAACATGGAACCATATTAACCAAATGTGAGAAAGAACAAATCTATATAATATATATAAAACGCAACGTCTCTGTTAGTGTGCTTATCATTCGAGAACCACTTATCCGATTTACGTGTTTATTTTATATTAATATTTAACTTAATATTTATCAAAAAAATCCATAATACATGTATATATATATATAAAACGCAACGTCTCTCTGTCTGTCTGTTAGTGCGCTTAGCACTCAAGAACCACTTATCCGATTTTTTTATGTTTTTTTATAAAATACATATGTTCTCTGGCCAGGTTATATTTTATTACGTTAAGGAACATCAGGAATAAGCAGTAAATCAAGTCCACGTGAGCGGAGCCGCGAGCACGGCTAGTCATATATATTTTTGAACTCGTGTTTTCACAAGCTTTCATTCGACACCCCACTCGATGACCTGGTAAAAAAAATTATCACTTCCGATTTCACTCCCCAAAACTAAACCCTTAAGTCAAAATTTAACTTTCAAAACTACACGGCTCTGATCGACCCATTAATTCCTATATTGGTGCCAAATTTCAACTTTCTATGTAAAATAGGTTCGGAGAAAATCGGGTATGACAGACGGACGGAGAGACAGACGGGCAAACACCGAAGTGATCTCATAAGTGTTCCGTACGGAACACTAAAAACACAAATCTGCATGAAAAAAAAACATAATATAGAATGAAAATATGGTACGTAAGATTTCCACAACAGATGTATTATAATCCCGACTTGTTTAAAACTAATTTGTAATTCCAGTTTTATTCAAGGGGTTTAAGAACAACTTAAATATTCCCCTTAAAATGTATTCCACTCGTGGTCTATTTTTCTTCCTAAATAATTTGAATTCAGTCTTGGTGAAAAGTTTAAAGAGAGGTTCAAAGAGTCCTTTGAAAGGGAAAAGCAATCCTATTTAAACTTCTAATAATACTGTGTGTTATTGAATTGCCTTTTGTGCGCGATAATTCATTTTTGGTAGATGCAATCCCAGCGGTGAGAGCATTCTTCAAATAATGATAAAGACATAAGCGTTGCAAAATCTTTCTAATAAGTATTTTGTGTTTTGTTTGTGACATCAATTGCAAAAATGTTTATATTATGCGAAAGAAAAAACTAACGATTATAAAGTTATATTCTTAGCGCAAAAAAACAAACTAAGAGTAACATGATCAGAATTACGCAATAAAAACATTCTGATGGCTGTTGAGTCTTTCCACCAAAGCGTACACGTTTAGAACGAACCACTGGTATATACTGTTGTAACCTAAAGACCGATATTAGTCGTCTAGACCCACTGTTCTTTTTTTAGTAATCAACATAAACTCAATTCTTGCTAAGTTTACTGCCAACGAGTTTTATGTTGCCACATTTTTATGATGGATAATATTACAATAGTTAATAATTCTACGGCTAGCGCGAGACCAAAATATCTCATTTTACGTAATCTGTGAACGGCCAGCAGAGACGTTTGACCAAACTCGTTCAACTTTAAGTAAATATCGGGCCGGGAGATCGAGTACTAGAGTGATGCAAACGTAAAGTGTGTTCGAGTGTTAGTTACTGACATAAATATACCCAAGAATTCATTACGACGCATTTTTTGTAAAAAATTTATGTGTGCATCCTTACAATATTCACTTGGTGGACTGGTACTACTGAGAGACTCAATGTCGTAAACCATATGTTCATATGATAACATAATAAATACAGCGAACAATTGCCGTTATTGCAATACGATAAATCCAAACTTGAATTACCCAAATCCTTTATAATACCTGAAGTTAGGGCTTGGGCCGAACTGTTGGTAGGTACTTCTCTGCGGGTAACAGAGGCCAACAATAGACCCGTTTAACAAGTTTTTGACATATATAACTAGATAAGAATGGGGCAATATCACACACTTCAAACACATATTTGCCTGTCATACGAAAAATGTTCTCGAATAAATTAATTTATAGGAGATGATTAATAATTGCACGACCTGCTTAGAAGAGTGCCGGGAATTTCAAGGATTATCGTTTGATATACCTGAGTGATTTGAGAAGTTCTTGGCCTCGGTCACAGATGACAAAACTATTTGTAAGATTTGTTTCTTAAGTTGGCATATCTGTTAAGAGCGACTATGTAGAATTTCAAATGATTGTATGTAGTAGTTTGTTTTTGCAGTTGTCTAAAGTAGTGTGTAAAGTATTCTTTGCATTTCTTCTTGTTCTGTTATCGAATTCTTTGTAAAAGTCTTGACGCCAAATGAAATTCATTTAAATCTCATAAATGTTAAGGGGGCTTCTGTCCTACGTTTTAAACAATTGTTTAAACGGGGTCTTACGAGTGATGCAGATAGTCCACGTGAAGTGTAACATCAGAAATCACATACTGGTTGTCACCGGTTTAAACTGCGTGGAATTGTTGAGACTCTCCGCGTTTGCAATTAAGAGGGACTACCATTTTACAATTCTATAAATAAAAGGGCTCAAAGAAGATGTTCATAACAACCAAAATTATCTGTTTTGATTAATATTATTAATCCTGCCGAATTCTGGTTGTTATAAATATCTTTTCTGCACTTTTTTGTTTACAATGTTGTCAAAGGGCGTTCTTCTTAATTACAAATGCCCATAGGCATTTCAAAAGAACATGTAGATTATGTTTTTGCATGAAGAATTACACATGCAAAAGTTTTGCGCAAGATTGTTGCCGGGCTTATTCTCAGTAGATCAAAAACGTATTTGCCTTAAAATCTCTGAACCGTGCTTGGAGAGTTTTAACAATAAAAACAGAACACTAAAGGGCGGTAAATCTTCGTAACATTTCCACTTTAGTACTTGCAGAACACCAGTATGAAACAGGACCCAGTCTCCCTTTGATCAATTAAAGATCCTTGCAACAAACTCGTTTCTCTATCCTAGGGAAATTCGTGAGTCCATTGAAATATTTACACATCACAACAACCTTAATCGTGACACTGGCTGGCACTGATACATATGTCACCAATTTGAAAACAAATCATCCACGAAGCTCCATTCCCCACCCCTCTCCTCTAAAATAAAAGATGTGGGCAAGGGGAATTAAATCAGTTACGTGCTAGATTTCGAAGAAGTCAGTTATCAGGGCAAGTTCTCAAGAAACTGGCAGGATGATCGGCAAAACATCAGCAGTACTTCTCAAAGTGAATGGAAGCCGGAAGTTCATAACCAAAAAAAGCAAGGTTGACTTCATCAAACTCAAGTCATGACGTCGGTTTTATCGGCTGCACCAAACATTTTGTTTATTGATTATCTTGCTAAAGGTAAAATTAATAATCGGAAAGTATCATTCTAATCTACAGAAAAAGAAAAGTGTTTTGGCAATGGGATAGTTGAAATAACTACAGTATGAATGATTGGAACAGCCACACTACTCCCCAGATTTGCCTCCTGAGTTTCACCTGGACCGCAATTTTTTCAGATCACAAGATGATTGCAGCTGTATTTTGTGGATCTTTCGAAAAATCACTACAGAGACGAGATAATGACGTTAGACTATCGATGCAATTAATCTTCAGAGGATATATCTAGTCATCTGAGTCAAAAAATTTGATTTTTATTTTTATATTTTTTTTTAGTATGATATCTGAACGATCTTTTCTGCACGTTTCATAAGAATCGGTTAAAAATTGACGAAGTTATAGCCATTAAAATAAGTGCCGTTGGGTAGAGTTTTCGGAGTATGTAGCGAGTAGCTGCTCTCGGGTCAGCCTTCGCCGACCTTAACTCGATTTTAATATATTTTAAACTTTTTCTTTTATAATATAATACAAAGAAATTCTTAAATTGTCCTTTTTAGAAGGAACAAGGGACATCTGCTATTCTAAGGGTCTATATTCGAAACTGGGGGTTGATTTAGTACCACTGTACACTTTGCTCGTCACAGCTCATTCGTAGTAATTCAATCGTAGCAGTTATTAAAGTTTACATTTTAGTTTGCTTTGTTAAATATAATGTCAGTTATAGGAATTCATTGGAGCCGAAACGCACATGACTACGCAGCTAAAATGGACGGAGAACGAGTTGACTTGGCCGAGCGACAATTGCTACAAAGTACAAAAGAAGCGAGTGATGAAATTTGGTACATATTTTCTCTATACATATTGCTCCTCTTAGAACGAAGGAATTTAGAGTTTATCAAAAACTTTATTTTTAATTAGTAAAAATGTAAAACGCGGTAATATCATTTTTTCGCTTTTTTGTTTAAACCAATGCCATTTGATTAAAGACAAGATTGATCCTCTAGTAAACTAATTTCCTTGGAAATTTTGATTTCAGATGATCCGGCGCCCTGTAATCGTGCACGCCGCAAAAAAGGGATTGTAGGGGAACGAGTGCGGCGCTGCCATTTTTTTTTAAATTAAAATATCACAAAAACGCTTTTTTTCGATTTCATGACTAAATATATGCCCTTAAAGGAGATTAAGTTGAAAAACAATGTTCAAATCACAAATTCGTTTTGCATGATTAAGCCGAGAATTTTTCAGGCCATCCTCGTACACTAAAGGCTTTTTTAATTTCTCAATTTGTGTTCTTAATAAAAATATTATAAAATTAAACGTTGTTACGGTTGGACATCCTGAATTTTTATACAATAGTAATTTTAGTAAAAAAAAATTAATCGTATTTCAGTAAATTTGAAAAAAAAAGTTGCTGGATTTTAATGATCGTAATTGTATATCACGAATTCCATTACCAAACACAATAAAAACTTTTAAGCGAATAATTATTGAAATCTTGTTATTTACGAGCGACTTAACAAGCCATTAAAATAAATTATTCAAAAATAAAACGAAATGAAAAATTAAAGCGAATCAATTCGGGATCGCATCTGCAAACAAGCATTAGACACACGCTAAATTACTCCCTTGAGTATTTGTACCCGGTTCCCGCATCCAGACTTAGGGTTGAGAAAGGAGAAGGAAGTAAAAGGGTTGAACACGCTGGGTGATGCACGAGTGCTTTGCCAATAATTAGGATTAATTTGACTCGAAGAGCGCAACAAATCACTGTATATGGCATTTCCGTTTTTGACGTAAGATAATATAGTGAATAGAAATGACTTTAAAAGAACTTTTGCAGAAAAAAAATTAATATTTAAATATGTGTCCAATGCATATACAGTTTGTCAAGTAAGAACGTGTCCGCGATAATTCATTTTTGGTAGATGATATTCTAGCGATTCAACAAAAAATCGGTAGAGGGAACCTTTGTCTCCGATGTATTTTAGTAAAAGTATCAGTCGATTCCGAACTTTCGTCGAGATCACGTAAAATTCACAATGAATCACTTGTTTGCCCGTCGGTTCGAGGCAGTCTTTCTTTGTTCCCAATCAAAGGGGCCTAAAATGACGCATTTCGCGGCCGCTAAATATATTAAAAAGTCGGTATCGTTTGTGAAGAAATGGGTAAATCCTTTTAACGAGACGAAAAATGTCGACGACTTGCTCGGTGGGCATGAATGGATTAACTTTTGCACGTTTTGTCCAAACTCATAGAAAAAAATATATGGAAAATAAAAATTAATTACATTTTATAATTTTTAAAAAGTTATCAAAGCAAATAATATGAAAAAAATAAAAGAATAAAAAAATTATTTTAATAGTTAAAAAAACAGGTAAATAATAAAAAATGATAATTAAAAATCTTAAAACTCCGGTGTCTCGAAGCGGCAACGCTGTAAAGTAATTTACTGTTGGCTCTACTGATATGTTTGTATATAGATATATTAAATTTTGAGTTTATTGTGACAGCTGTAAGCTGCACAATAAAAAAAATGGATAACAATCAAAAATCAACGAAAATGGTAAAAAAAAAAAAATTTTTTGTAGAAGCGAAAACCCGTTCCTAAGGCTGTATACAATCAAAGATTAAGCCAAAAAAGTGTTGGTAAACGGAACAGAAAATCAAATGTCTCCTAACCTCTGTGACAGTGGTCGTCGAATTGTTGACATGCGATCACTTGGAGAAAATTTAAAATGTTCATCAGGTAATGAAACACTTTCATTATGTTATATTACTAATGAAAAACGCTGTAGTCTAGCATCACTACTAACCATAAAGTGTGATAAATATCTAACGTACAACACAGTATCAACAGACGGTACACATATATCGAAGGACAATAAGGAACATTATAATGTTAACACTGAAGCTGCACTAGGTAATTATAAGTTAAACAAGTAAATTAATTAAATAATTAAAACAAATGCTTTTAATTATTTATTTTTATTTTATTTATAAAAACTAATACCCATTGCAAATTTATTATTAGTTAAACTTAATATTATTTACTTGCACTATATGTTTTAATTCTATGAACTTGTACTATACAATTTAAAATATTTAAATTTCCCGCTATTACTACTAAATGCAACGTTGCCGCTATTTCAGAGCTCATTCACAAGTACCTCCAATAATTGTTATTTTTCATAAAGTTAAAGCTTTCTATTTAAATTTGAAATTTTTTTAAAATAATCGCGAAATTTCAATGTCTAACATAGTTAAATTTCCTATTGATAGCATTCTTTTTTATTTGTTATAACAAAAAATGTGTCATTTTTATATCAAATTGACGTATTCTCCATAAGACTATATGTATTGTTAATTAATTATAAATAATAAATAATAAAAAAAAAAAAAAAAAATAAATTAATAATAAATAAGTTTCCTAAAGACCCTACATTTTTTATAGAAAATTTCTAATTAATCTATCGAAATAAATTTATACAAAATAGTTTTCATATTTTACGTTAAAGCCTCAACTTCCTTAAACTGCTATATCATATTACTATTACTATTATTTCAGCATTAAAATAGTAATAATTAATACGTTTCTGTTATCTAAATCAAAATTTTATTGTAAAATAGGTAGTATTTGTTTTAAAATCACTTTTTCATGCTATATTTAAGACTAGCCGTGCCCGCGGCTCCGCTCGCGTGGACTTGATTCACTACTATCGTCACTGCTTGTTCCTCATGTTACCTAACGTAATAAAATATCTGCCATTATTTCCCCTTATCTCCCATGGTTTTTCCTTATCTCCCATTATCTCTTCATAATTTCCATTATCTACGCTTATCTCTGCTCATCTCCCATTATTTCTTCTTATCTCTCATTATTTCTCCTTATCTCCCATCGTCTCACCTTATCTCCCATTATCTAGGCTCATTTCGACTTATCTCGCAATATTTCTCCTTACCTCCCATTATTTCTCCTTATCTCCCGTTATCTCACCATAACTCCCATTATCTAGACTTATCTCTGCCCATTATTTCTCCTTATCTCCCATTATTTATACTTATCTCCCATTACCTCATCTTATCTCCCATTATCTAGGCTTATATCGAATTATATAGAACTTATGTATAAATTTATGAAAACACATAAATCGGATAAGTGGTTCTCAAGTGATAAGCTCACTGACGAACAGACAGACAGACAGAGAGACGCTGCATTTTATATATATTATATTCTTTGCAACATGATATTGTTTCAGGCAGTGTATTGCAAGAGAACGCGCTAACGGTAACCTTTTTTCCGACTTGATTCACTATTATCGTCACTGCTTATTCTTTATGTTACCTAACGCAATAAAATATATCCTATAACTTGGCCAGAGAACATATGTATGTTTAAAAAAAAAGCAGGTAACGCACTAACGGACAGACAGACAGATAGACAGACAGACAGCGAGACGTTGCATTATATATATTATAGATAGATAACCTGGCCAGAGAACAAATGTATGTTTTAAAAAAAAGCATGTAACTCGGATAAGTGATTCTCCAGTGATAAGCGCACTAACGGACAGACAGGCAGAGAGACAGGCAGACAGACAGAGAGACGTTGCATTTTATATATATTATAGATAGAAGATTATAGATAACCTGGCCAGAGAACATACGTATGTTTTAAAGAAAAGTACGTAAATCGGATAAGTGATTCTCCAGTGATAAGCGCACTAACGGACGGACAGATAGACAGACAGACAAAGATACGTTGCATTTTATATATATTATAGATGTAATAAAATATATATCTAAAACCTGGTCAGAGAACATATGTATGAATTTAAAAAAAATCACGTAAATCGGATAAGTGGTTCTCGAGGGATAAGCGCACTAACGGACAGACAGACAGACAGAGAGACGTTGCATTTTATATATATTATAGATATAGATTATTATTATTATTATATAACCTGGCCAAAGAACATATGTATGAATTTAAAAAAAGACACGTAACTCGGATAAGTGGTTCTCGCGTGATAAACGCACTAATGGACAGACAGACAGACAGAGAGACATTGCATTTTTATATATATTAAAGATTATAGATTATAGATATTCTCTGCTACATAATATTGTTCCATGTTTAATGGTTTACGCTGTGTATTGCAAGGTAACGCGCGCAAACTTTATTCTGACTTCATTCACTATTATCGTCACTGCTCATTCCTTATGCTACCTATCGTAATAAAATATAGCCTATAACCTGGCCAGAGAACATATGTATGTTTAAAAAAAAGTTCGTAAATCGGATAAGTGGTTCTCCAGTGATAAGCGCCCTAACGGACGGACAGACAGACAGAGAGACGTTGCATTTTATATATTACTTAAGATTAAGATAAAACAAATAGATAGATAGAAATAAAGAGAATGAATCAGATGTTTTCTAAAGCAAAAGCGAGAAAAATTGAGTTTTTCGTAACGAAAAAATTTAAAAATAAGATAGTTTTTTGTGTATTCTTTATTTTTCCTTCTAATTATCTTGAAGAGCATAAAATTTCGCATATTTAAAAAAAACTTCCTATGACCTTTCGCCCACAAGAAAAATCCATAATAAAATTTGGACTAAAATGCGAATTTTGACCAATCATCTTAATATTTGTCAATAAAATTTCGCACACTTTTTTGTTAATATAAAAGTTATAATTTCCTATAATTTGAAGCCGTAATATTGAATTGAACGGATGTTACCCGTAAAAAACCATTTTTCAATTTGCCGTAGTAAATAATTTTTTTTAAGTTATGTCCTTAATATTTTCTAATGCAATCTACGCAGTTTTTTAGGTAATTTTATGACGAGTTAAATGATTTTTTCTGTCGTATAACAACGAACAAAAGCGTTGAAAGCGTTTAAAATGTGAAAAAATGCACTAAAATAAAAGAATAGTCGCCTTGCGGTCAAAATTAGGCCGAGAAAACTCGTTTACATTATGTTGTTTAAAGTAGTTAAATCGATTTCCAAGCTGTTTACAAAAATTTCCAAAAATCATGAAAATTTTACGGCATTTGCCTCTACCATTTTATGTAGGTTCTTATACAAAGATAGCCACTTCCTTTTACTATTGTTTTTTAAAATATTTGAGCCGATTTAAAATACGATTTAGTTTCTTGTAAAGTCTATTCTAACACGTAGGCTGAAAAGTTTTTGGTCTGACACATAGATGTGGCCCTTTTCGAAAATCCACACGATTTTTAGGAAGTACCGACCTTCAAATGATACGTGTCAAAATTTTATGAGATTTCGACGATTAGTTTACAAGTTACACCGGTTTTAGTGACTTTTGATATTTTCAAAAGAATGGAAAAAATCGAATTTCATCTGATTAAACACTGTTTTTTTGATGGGAAAAAAATACCGTTCCAGCAAAGCAACGACTTGATAAGTGCTACGAGGACTTTGTTCCTGGATCACTCATCATTTACTAGTATGCTGAATTTAAACGCAGCCGTACAGATAAAAATGATGCTGAATGCTCTGGACGGTTACACACACAAAATTGTTTTGAATGACCGTAAAGTAAAATTGCGTTAAATGACCGACACTCTAAAGATATCAAAAGAACGTGCTGGTCATATTTTGCAGGAAAATTTCCGCGTTTGCTCACAGGGGACCAAAAACAACAACTTGTTGATTCTGAGCGCTATTTGGACCTGTTTAAGAGCAATAAAAAGAATTTTTTTTTACGCGATATGTGACAATGGATGAAACATGGATCCACCACTATACACCGGAATCAAATCGATAGTCAGCTGAGTGGATAGCAGCCGGTGAAAGCCGCCCGAAGCGACCAAAGACACAACAGTCGGCTGGGAAGGTTTTGGCCTCTGTATTTTGGGATGCGCATGGAATAATTTTCATCGACTATGCTGAGAAGGAAAAAACCATCAATAGCGAATATTATATAAAGTTATTGGTGCGTTTGAAGGCAGAAATCGCAAAGAAACGGCCCCAAATGAACAAGAAAACAGTGCTCTTTCATCAAGACAATGCATCGCGTCACAAGGCAATGGTTGCAACAGCAAAATTCCATGAACTGAACTTCGAATTGCTTCCTCATCCGCCGTATTCTCTAGATTTGGTCCCTAGCGACTAGTATCTCTTCGCAGACTTCAAGAAAATGCTCGCGAGAAAGACATTTGGCTCCAATGAAGAAATTATCGCAGAAATTGAGGCATATTTTGAAGGCAAAGACAAATCCTTCTACAAGAAAGGTAGCTAAAAAAGCGTTAAACTAATTGTATCGCTCTTGAAGGAAACTATATTAATGAGTAAAGTCGAATTTTGCAAAAAAAAAAAATGTGTTTTAAGTAGCTAGATCAAAAACTTTTTAGCCTACGTGTTAGAAGTTCCGATAAATCTAAGAAATTACAATTTTGTAGGGGTAATTTGCTTCATAATACTGTTGGATGTACGGTTCACCTAAAGAGTTCATTTTTACCTTTAAAGTATAGAACCTAAAAAAGAAATAGCTTTATTTGCATGCAGATCTGTACGTATTGGCATTGACCACCTGTCTTCTAGTCTATTAAGTTATAAAGTTCCCTTTATTTTCCGTTGATGTTATTATAAGGAACTGTTAATACAACGTGGTTAACACAAGTTGTATACTATCTTCTTGAGTATCTCCTTAAGAAATACCTGCCTGTCACGTCCCATATGGCGAACTAAACCAACCAAAGAATTGGCACCCAGTGGCGAGAATCCTACCAAGCGGAGTTGTTTCGTTCAATAATGCCTTTCAGCTGTTACGGCGCTTTAAAATAAG
>CM032448.1:97083232-97183232 GCA_019049505.1 Pachyrhynchus sulphureomaculatus
AGAAAAGCAACGCGTAGAATTCGATATTTAGATTAACCTGATTTAAAGACTCAAAGTATTTACCTAGATCAAGGAAAACTATGTTGGTAGTGAAAAGTTAATTCCAATTATCTATTATACCATCTTTAGGTGCATCAAGTAAAGTTGCTTTACTGAAATTTGCCCCATAACCAGATTGATTAGTAGGTAATATATTACTATTATTTAGTATGTTCCACTCTATTCTTGAATGATTGGCAGCAAAAGACCTTCCTTATAAATTCAAAAGAGATTTCGTTGTTTACAGGATGAGTCAGCCTATTTTACAATTAGAAAAATTCAAAAGGTATACCTTTAACATAATTTCAGGTAGTTTTGAGTAATTTACGGAGGATAATAAAATCGTCGGAGAGTCGATAAATTTACTCGTGCATAGCCACCCAGGTAATAGAGAGTCAGGGAATTCCAAATAACAACCTATATACGTTTTATAGACTACTCTAAAGCTTTCAACTGCGAACAAACTGTTCGATTCTAATCAGCATAGGAACACCTATACCAGGTGTACAAGTATGAAATGCAGATTTCAGACAACAGATGGTGCACCAATGCAGTTTGTGATATAAAGATTTGACACTGCGCCATTTTGTTGTGTCATCAACAAGTATCAGACGCGCAAGAGTGATTGGAATTGGAAAAGTGTGTGCATAGTGTTGTGTTGTGTTCAATATGTCGAAATTTATACCGAACAAAGAGCATTCGCGGAGAGCATTAATTTTTTGTTTTCATTTGAAGAAAACTGCTGTTGAATCATATCGATTACTTCGTGGAACGTGGAAAACCGCCAAAAAAATACGAAGATGTGGAATTGCAAGCATTGTTGGACGAAGATGATTCGCAAACACAACAACAACTCGCCGAGCAATTGGGCGTTAGTCAACAAGCTGTTTCCAATCGGCTACGAGAGATGGGAAAGATTCAGAAGCCGGTAGATGGTTACCACATGAGCTGAACGACAGGCAAATGGAGAAGCGCAAAAACACGTGAGCAAAAAATCATGGGTAGACCCAGGCGCACCATCCACATCGACCGCAAGATCGAATCGCTTTGGCAGAAAGACGATGCTCTGTGTTTGGTGTGACCAGAGGGACGTGGTCTATTATGAGCTGTTAAAACCTGGGGAAACAGTTAATACTAAACGTTACCAACAATTGGCTGCTTGAAAAAAGGCCAGAATACCAAAAGAGGCAACACAAAGTCATTTGTCTTCATGACAATGCTCCATCACATACGACAAAACCAGTTCGTGACACGTTGAAAGCACTCTGGTAAATTCTACCCCAGGCAGCTTACTCATCAGACTTGGCTCCTTCCGATTATCACTTGCTTGCATCGATGGGTGACGCACTTGCTGAACAGCGCTTTGGTTCGTTCGAAGATGTGAAAAAATGGCTCGATAAACGGTTCGCACCAAAAGGGGAAGATTTTTACTGGCGTGGTATACACAAATTGCCCGAAAGATGGGAAAAATGTATAACAAGCGATGGAGCATACTTTGAATAAAGCATTTTTTATCATTCTTCCGAATTTAACATGTTTTTTTTTTTAAAAAAAAAACGCATTTCATACTTGTACATCTTGTAAACCTTATCCGATCCCTGTATGAGAACATAAATGGCAGAATTAAACTGAATAGTTCTTTTTCCGAACCCTTTAACATAGAAGCCACTGTATTATATGACCTTTACTTTTTAACATACATGGTGAACATATAATGAAGTCTGTTTTGGATGGCTAAAGTGGAGGTGGAAAAAAGCTAAGTAACTTTAGATATGCGGATGATACTGTTATACTTGGAACTTCAATACAAGACCTACAATCAATTATAGAGCGCCTGGAAATCACTAGCAAAAGCTATGGATTGACAATTATTAGAGCGAAAACCAAAGTAATGATTGTTACTAGTAATGAAGATCTGTTACACATAAATGAAATTGCTGGTAGTCCATTTCAACTATTTGGGACTCCTCATAAGTGACAATGGTGGCTGCGAAGCGGAGGTAAGAATGGTCAGAAATTCGACGATCAATCTCACTAAGGTCTGGAAAGATACGGCTATCACAAAAAACACAAAGTTAAGATTGCTCTCCAGCCTTATATTTCCCATAGCAACTTACGCATTGGAAACATGGACCATTAAACAAGCTGACAACAGACGAATTGATGCGTTTGAGATGTGCACATATCGAAGAATCCTCAGAGTATCATATACCGAACACCATACTAACGTATCTATTCTTAAAGGGGAGTATAAATGACTGACTTCAAATAGAATTAATAGACAATACCTGAAATATTTTGGATGCCATGGAAAAGCTTGCAGTAACGGAGAAGGTAGAAGATCAGTGGAACGGGTTCCAACAAGATGGTCCGACCAAGTAAGATCTCTCGTTGGTATGGGTATGCACGAGTCAAGTCAGGTCGCGAAGGATCGAGATGGTTAGAGAAAGACTTTTGAGACAGCAACTGCATAGTGTCACAGATACTCCTAATGGGGTGAAAGGATTAAGAGAGAGAGAGAGCCTGCCAGTGTCGGGTAGCTTTCAGCTAGTTATTTTAAAAAAAAGAGAAGCAATCAATTCAATAATCATATGATTTCATACTAACAACTCAAAAGTGCAGTATTCTAAATCGATAAATATAAATTAACTCAAAAATAATCTGTGTCTGAATCTGTTTTTGGGAGGACAACCAACTTCTGGAATCAATATAACAATATTTGTTTTAACTTTAACTAAAGCACTCATAAATAGAAACTATGTATCGAAAGTGGAATCACCAGCTATTAGAATAAAAATGTTCTATCCCAGCTTTCAAGAGGTTCAAGAAGTAAAGCAGTCCGCGGGGAAATTAAAGAATAAATTGACCAAAACTAGCAAAAATTCTCAGAAAAGTTGTCAAAATGGTAACGCGTTTGTCCAGATTTCCAGACTAAAAGATCCCGCTCTAAATCAATGTTTTGTTGTTAAAACAGTTTGAACTGGAGTTCTCGAAAGTTACGAAACAGTTTTAATAGTAATATTACTCATATCATCACTTAAGGTAATAATGATCTAGGGCTAATTTAAGAGAAAGGATAAGGCTTATATGGCTTCTTTTTTATAGATCTTTTATTTTAATTACAATCCACTCATTCCGATTTGCAGAAACCGTCATCAGAGGTGACGTTAAACGAACGGAAGTGGTGATCATATATACTAAAAGATTAGTTACCCTATTGTAGAGGTAATAAGTCTAAAATTAAAAACTTAAAAATTTAAAAAATAATAGGGATTCTAATCAATAATAGAATCTTGCTCACCAAAGGTTAATATTAACTTTAGAGATAAAACAAGAAAAACGGTTTACCAAGGAGCACGCCAGACCTTCCAAATAATAACTACAAGTGATAACTAGGAAAGCTGCATTTGAAACAGCAATCAATGACATTATGTTCTAAAAATAAAATCGTTTGAATGTCCTTCTCTGTTTCGTTTAGTTATTGCTAGAAAATGTCCCATGGTGCAAAATCACACTACCTTGGCGGCCAGTTCAGATCAGCTTTTCTCGATATTTAGTTCTATAGATATATAGTTCTAAATTATATAACACATGAACAACGCAATTGAACACTTTGGAGAATCTCGAGCGGCTGCACTTGATACACCCAAGGCATTTGACCGTGTTGGGCAAGATCCGCTCTTATGGTACGTCTGAGCACTTTTGTTTATGGCTATCGTGTTTCCTCAACGTTGGAGTGTCCTAAGGCCCCAAACGGTCTCCTACTCTCTGTCTCATTTACATTAACGATCTGCTCAAAAGAACCAGGAATCTAATTTACAGTTTTGTAGATGACAGTACACTTATTTTTTCATTTACTCTGAACGCTTGATCATCGGCTACTTATGTAAATATCCGCAGGCAGCAGGAAGACGTTCAACTTAACAAAGACCTGGACGTAATTCTATCTTGGGGTGACAGTAACCAAGTAGAATTTAGCGCTACAACAACCAAGGCTTTTTTTTAAAAAGAAGTTGTTGCTGAACCCGACATAGCTATGTCGGGACACACCAAATATGTTTTAGCATGAACATGTTGCATGCATAGCAAAGAGAGCTTCTCAAAAGCTGAGAATATTATTTCGAATTACAAAACTTTACACTTCACAACTGTTAATTCTGAACAAAGTTCAAATTCGACCAATGATGGAATACTGTTTCCATGTTTGGGGCTCTGCTCCCAAACATACACTACATTTGCTGGATTCTATTCAGAACAGAGCTACTTACCTGTAATCTGTGTCGCGGCTTGAGTCTATTCTACAAGTATTTTCATGCAAAGTGTTCGATGGATGCTTAACTCCTCCCAGAGCGGTAGATGCTAGGAATACACGTCGAACTAATACTTCATATCCGCACGAGATTCAGCTTGTCACGCCTTGTACAATGCTTTTCAAGCAGGACTGTGTTTCCCACCGAACAAAATTTACAGCGATTCAAGACAAGCGTGAATCGCTTTTTCCGTACACGCATCGTCCTTGTAGCACTTTAGTGATTTCCCTGCAGGACGTGTAATCTACCCTTAAAAAAAAATTCGTCCAAAAACTTCGAGGCATTAGTTCCATATGCTGAAGAAATGTGTTGCCAAATCACACCGTCTCGTAAGAAGAAGATATTGTTTAGGTTAACACTTGTTAGTTTAGGCCAAAAATATTATGTTATCGTATTCTTGTAGCGCTCGCTATTGACAGTTACGTGGTTTTTATGTTCATTTTCAAAAAAATAAGGGTCGATTACGTCTTGAGCACAAAAATCGCACCAAACAATAACGTTCTGGAAATGGAGAAGCAATTTGTGAATCTCCTAATGATTTTTCGCAGCCAATATCCTACAGTTTTGTTGATTATTGCATCCACTGACCCACAAATGGGTTTCATCCGAAACGATTATTTTCACTGAAAAATTTGGATCGGCTTCCAACTGCGTTGCGCAAGTCTAACGCAGACGATGATCAGCTAGTCGCACTTCTTGAGTCAGTTGAAGATCGTGATGCAAAACTCTGCATGCAGTCATCTTACAAAACCCTAATTCTTGAGAATAACGTGAAACAGGGAGGTGCGGATCTTTTCTAACGTTTTAGCTTACCGAAGTGATCTTTTCCGCTGAACTGGTGGTTCTATGACCCAGAGATATTGACCCATCTACAACTGAGCCGGTTCTTTGAAGTTTTTTAACGAAACGTCACATACAGCGTTCGGTTTTTCAATTAAACTGACCGTTAGACAGCGATATTACATTATTTATTAGCTGAAGACAGGCCTGACAGTAAAATCTGAATTGTCTAATAACAAATATCGTCTGCGCAATTGTCGAAATTCGGATCCAAAACGTGCGTTCCGTCATCGATGAATATCACAAGCAATTAAAACTTGGTTACAAAAAAGATGGCGGAGATTTGGAATAACTTTAGTCTTAAATCATTTTTATTGTATATATTTAAATAAATAATTTTAACTTTGTTACATTGAGTCTTTATTACAGTACTTGCTTCGCAACACCCAGAATTTATGGCTGAACTGTAGTCTATGCGGGTATATTTATACCTAGTTAAAATTGAAATTAGAACCACAGTAAACATGAACACAGTAGCGACAGTCCAACTCAGCACCTTTGTACTCAAGGGGTTCGAGTTTGTAATGATCACATAACCTGTCGCCATATTGCTGGTTTGGTGCTCGTGAGTTTTTGAAAAATTCAAATTCTTTCTTTCAAGAAAAATCCTATTCTGTACAATAAAAATGAGATTTACTGATCGAAAAGAAGAAGAAAAAACGAGAAAAGTTTTTTTTTAAACATATTTATCAAGTTCTTAGTAAAACGGATTTACAAAAAACAGGGAAAAAAATTGGCTTCAACGGTTTTTGCAAGTTTCTTATTTATTTATTTAAGAAGATACAGGTAAACCCTTTTATACAATGTATTTATAATACTTTACAATATAACCATATCAATAACAGAACGGCCGAAAATGTGGATTTCATTTAAATATCTCATTGTTGAATTTATATTTCTCAACTATTAGAGTCTAGGGGGGTGTTCAATTTGAGAATATATCTCTGCACACCTTCAGCTTGGCGCATATAATGTCAACAATCATGCTCCTTATATATCAGCTAATCGTAGTAATCCGGAGAGATTGAAAATAATTATAATTATCATTTTAAGATGAAGTATTCTTTCTTCTGAACTTAAAAATGAAGTGAACACACTTTTGGCTCCATTTTAGCATTAGTTGAATCTAATATCATAATTTTTCTACAACTAATAACTTTTCGTGCCTATATACTACTTACATATATAAAGAAAATTGATGTACTAATTTATTCAAACTCATTGGTGCTGGAGAATTACTACTTTTGTAGGCCCAGATTGAGTTTTGAAAGTTTGGTTACCGCATTTTAGTAGATAATATAACTTAACTCTAGCCAACATTCTGCCCTGAATTCAGAAAAAAAAGTAACTGGAATAACATAAATCAATACTTAATAATAATAAAATATCAATTGTTTTTACAAATAAAATGTATCTTTAATATGAAAACCCAGTTATCATATCTTTATATAATATATTGCATAATAGAAATAAAAAATTATGAATAAATTACCTTTTAGGATTTTTGGCAAATCTAAAAAAACTACTCCTTTGGAGATAGCACATATACAGCCTTGACCAAAAGTATTAGACACCCCTAATAAACACGTGAAACTCATAAAATATTTAAAAAAAGACTAATTGTTTTAACAAAACTATAGGCGGCACTGTCAAAAGCTAACTTAAACAACAGACAATCTCTTTTACAGGTCCATAAAACACCCGGCCCACAAAATTGCGATAATGAGGTTTTTTGAAAAATATTTTTAATGTTTTATCAGTCTCTTTTTACTACTTGTAGTGTCAAGAAGCTTCCGTGCGTGTTTTATTTGTAAACTGGACATTCTTATATTTGAGAAATGCCTAAGAAAAGTGAGCTTGGTATCGAAAAACGAATTAAAATTCAAACCTTACATGAACAAGGCAAGTCCCAAGTAGAAATAGCCAAGTTGGTGAAATACTCTCGGTGCGCAGTGCAATTTGCTATTAAAAGGCTTGTGGAGACTAGCTCCCATGCCAACAAAATGAGAACGGGCAGAAAACGTAAGACTAATGAACGACAGGAGAGAAAACTCATCCGCGAGTCTATGAAAAATCGAATAAAAATATCGTCTGAGCTGCAACTCTGTCGGAAGAGATTGGGATGCCGATTAGTTCTCGAACGGCAAGTAAAAGACTGATAGAAGCTGGATTAAGAGGGTGCAAAGCTAGAAAGAAGCCTTGGCTTTCAGAAACCAATAGCAAGAAACGCTTAGAGTGGGCTCTGAAGTACCAACATTTTAGCGAAGAGGATTGGTCTAATGTTGTATGGTCCGATGAATCCAAATTTGAGGTAAGTTTTTATATGATTTATTTTAACAAATAACTACATACAATTACTCTTGATTTAATCCGTTTTAGTCAAAATAATAACTAATTTTTTAATTGAGAATTTTTTCTATTCTTACAGCTATTCGGAACGTCAGGTGTGACATTCGTGAGGCGGCGTGTCGGCGAGGAATACCATCCAGATTGCGTGGTACCTACTGTAAAACACGGAGAAGGCAGCATTATGATCTGGGGTTGCATGGCTACTAAAGCTGTCGGCGAAATGTACTATCGAGCATCTTTGGGGTATTTTGAAGCGCAAGATACGGAAGCATAGCATAACATCAAAAGCAGCGCTAAAAAGCGCTTTGATGGATGAGTGGGATGCCATAAGTACAACTGAATGTACTAGGCTTGCACGCAGTATGTCCCAAAGAATTGCTGCTGTAATTAAAGCTAAAGGGCGGACACACCAAATATTAATTTATTTCATAATTTTTACCTCAATATACGATTTTACAAAACATACAAATTTAATTTTTTACCCTGAAACACAAGAAATGAAGTAAATTGTAGGGTGCCTAATATATTTGGCCATGACTGTATTTTTACAAGCACTAACCGCACAACAAAAACATCCCCTTGACATATTATTTTCAATTATAACGTCAAAAGAGTTATTAACTTATTGGAAAATTATTAATAATGAATTTCGGAGCACATAAAAAGATTCTCCTTGAAATCCAGGTGTTGTTGGTACGACAGGGGACGCATGCGTGATAAACAACAGGACCTAAAAATTTTCTTGAGCGTCGCTACTATGTTTTATGTTCACTGTGTTAGAACCATCGACTTGACGATTTATATCACAACTATAATAACGATTTGGTAACGGAATCAAGACCTCTATGTTCTATATAAGTTCTCCTCTACATGAAGGAATCAGATTTCGCTCGCTGTTTGTCGCCTCGCTACGAGTACACAAAAATTCGAATTGCGTTCGAGGCAGGATTTAGGGGGAAACAACGTTTGACACTTAGATAGATAACATTACGGGGGAGATGTAAGTATGGAATACTTAACTTCTACCTTTTAACAAAAACATCTTTCAAAAAGTTTATTTATAACAGACTTTTTAATATGAACGGTAACTGCATATTTAGAGGTCTTCTTACTATACGAGTATGGATTTAAAAATCCACCGTAAAGAACATTTTTTTTAAAAACAAAAATTTATGTCTCAACGTAATCTCTAGTGAGCGCAATATATTTGGTCCGACGATATTTCACTCTTATTCCTCCAGAAAACAAATAGTTTCGAACATTCGACAAAAAATTTTTCATTTTTATTGTTATCAAATCTCAGAGCGCGTTCGACAACTACCAGGTGTACAAGTATGAAATGCGGATTTTTTTGTAAAAAAAACATGTTAAATTCGGAAGAATGATAAAAAGTGCTTTATTCAAAGTATGCTCCATCGCTTGTTATACATTTTTCCCATCTTCGGGCAATTTGTGAATACCACGCCAGTAAAAATCTTCCCCTTTTGCTGCGAACCATTCATCGAGCCATTTTTTCACATCTTCGTACGAACCAAAGCGCTGCTCAGCGAGTGCGTGACCCATCGATGCAAACAAGTGGTTATCGGAAGGAGCCAAGTCTGGTGAGTAAGCAGGATGGGGTAGAACTTCCCAGCTGAGTGGTTCCAACGTGTCGCGAACTGGTTTTGCCGTATGTGATGGAGCACTGTCATGAAGAAAAATGACTTTGTGTTGCCTCTTTCGGTATTCTGGCCTTTTTTTTTCAAGCAGTGAACGGTTCAAATCGGTCAATTGTTGTTGGTAACGTGTAGTATTAACCGTTTCCCCAGGTTTTAACAGCTCATAATAGACCACCCCCTCTGGCCCCACCAAACAAGCATCGTCTTTCTGCCAAAGCGATTCGGTCTTACGGTCGATGTGGATGTTGCGCCTGGGTCTACCTATGATTTTTTGCGCTTGGGATTCTCAGAATAAATCCACTTTTCATCCTCTGTAACTATACGATGCAAAAAACGACTTCCTTTTGTACCGAGCGAGCAAAATGTCACACGTGTTTTTGCGCTTTTCCATTTGCCTGTCGTTCAACTCATGTGGTACCCCTACCGGTCTTCTGAATCTTTCCCATCTCTCGTAGCCGATTGGAAACAGCTTGTTGACTAACGCCCAATTGCTCGGCAAGTTATTTTTTTGTTTGCGAATCATCTTCGCCTAACAATGCTTGCAATTCCACATCTTCGTATTTTTTTTGGCGGTTTTCCACGTTCGTTGTCTGCAACATCGAAGTTACCACTTTTGAAACGCCGAAACCATCGTTCACACGTATCTTGCGATGGAGCATGTTCACCATAAACTTCTCGAAGTAATCGGTGTGATTCAACAGCAGTTTTCTTCAAATGAAAACAAAAAATTAATGCTGTCCGCGAATGCTCTTTGTTTGGTATAAATTTCGACATATTGAACACAACAACACAACACTATGCACACACTTTTCCAATTTATCACTCGTGCGCGTCTGACACTTGTTGATGACACAACAAAATGGCGCAGTGTCAAATCTTTATAGCACAAACTGCATTGGTGCACCATCTGTTGTTTAAAATCCGCATTTCATACTTGTACACCTGGTAGTCCTATAAGTTGACTTGTAGACATGACAAGAAAATGGAAATGAATTCTTCTCAGCTAATGCAAAGAATAAAACTTAAGAGCCTACTCATACGGAAAAACAAACGAAATAGATACTTAACGCTAAACAGTGTTCTCTAATAAATTTATTTCAAAAAGGGCAAAAGCCGAAGATATAGACAAAGAACATTCGTTACGTTACAAATAATTAAGCAGTATGTATCCATTATCTGTATCATATCTTAGAGAGATACCCTCTATCATGTAAGTTTACTTAAAGTGAACATCTATAAGTTTACGTTAAGTGTGGATTTACTCTGCTCTCCCCTACGGCTTAAGTTTAATGCACAAAGACAGCGTTTACATATCTAAATAAGCAGAAAAAACGCGAAATCAGAAGGCACTTAGCACTGCAAAAAGCCGAACAAAGGTCTAAAATGGGAGGCAACAGTTCTCAAAAGCAAACCGGTAAAAGCCATATAGACCGACAGCACTCATCAAGTTTACACCTAATTAAGCAAAGTGTAGCGGTACTAATTAATTGAAAACCCGCATAAAAAAAGGAAACAGTTATGTAGAAGCGGCTTTTGGACCTTTGGCGCACGTGATTTCCGTAAAATTAGTGATTTTTCCAGAAAATTAGTTATATTTCGGATTATTGTGTTATGGTTATTTTACTGTGACAGAAAGTATTAGTTCAAGTATTAATACTTTTAATTAGGGATTATTACAAGCAATTTCCAATAATAATAAAATATTCTAGAGCTCACTATTATTTTTTTACAGGTGGTTTAAATCGCATTAACATTAATTCGAAAAAAAAAACATTATAGCGGTAACGGTGAAGCAACAATCGCTGTGTATTCCAATAAGCTCTACAAAAGCACATATTCTTGTCATCGGTTTCGCCAGCCGCACAGTGTCTCGACTAGTACAAGCTAGCGGGACAATATTATTTCTTCACTTATTTCAATTGTTTATGTATATTCCAGGTATCTTAAGCTATTTTAAGAAAAAAAAAAGTTGAAAAATGTGCACTGTATGTGTATTAATCGAAAATATGTAGCTGCAAGACGGAAGTGGTTTACTAATGTGTCTCATTTGTTCACTATTGTCGCTAATTGTTCTTTAATTAGCTACATACGTCTACCTACTCATTATGTGTGAAAAGCACGTTCATGTTTGTTTACAAAGAAATTTCTAGGAAAAAAATAAAAATCATAATGATAGTACCCACATTTATTAATTTACAAAATATTATTTCTTTTAAAATAAATTAGTACAATAACAGTGTCTATATATCAATTATTTACAATAACAAGGTGTATAACTAAAAGAAATATAATATTAAATAACTTATATACTAAGGCATGAATTATAAGCAACTACAACACACAAATAAAATAAGAATAATAATTACAATAAAAAAATATTTAAACCTACTAATCACCATCAGATGAGTCGTCATCACCGATCTCCCATTCAGTAGAATATTCAGAGAGTAAATAATCCTCCTCATTTAATTCGTGATGATGACTTACTGATGGTGTTTCAGATGGCAATGAAGGTGGGATAATCAACTGCAGAACCTCCGATGGCAAAGAAGTAAATTTTCTTCGCGGTAATTCTCTATACGAGTTGATAACAGGATCAGACGTAATTAAAAGCATTCTCAAAAGATCTGTATTTGTGGCAATACGTGACCGCTTCCTGGTGTGCCGTTCACGGAATCTACGACAGTCTTTATTTCTTGTCTCCTGGGCTTCTTCGGAGAGTTGTCCAATGGGAAGAAGAAAAGACTTTATAACTTCCGCGCTGTGTACAAGAATTTTATGCACAGTAACGGGCATGGAATACCACGAATACAGATCAAGGTATAATTTTCTAGTATCAACACAAAACTTTTCGAATTCTATATAATTTATGTCATATCCCGATGACACAGTTCTTAAAATTACATGAAATCTACGAATAAGGTTTACGTCTAATCCTGTAATTTCGCTGCTCAATTCAGCGTTGGAAAAAAGTCTACGTGCTGTGTTTCCATCGTTTGTGTTACCATACCCAGGTTTTGGTTTATCTACAATAAGACCCATACGATCTTTAAACACTTTTTGTATCTCTTGTGAGCGTTGCTTCACAATAGCTTTGTCGTTATCTCCCCTGACTTGCCACTTTTTTATTTCTAAACGTTAGCTGACGTGAAGCAAACATTCAAACGTGCGGATCCATGCATGTAAAGTAGATAAACCAAATGCAAGGCGTTCTTCGTTGCTGGGATGCGACGTTATGGATCTGTTTAGCAACACTTCGATGCCCTTCTTTTCAAGTAGCTAACTCAGCTGCTGTAATAAGCTCACTTGCACTTCGCAATTCCAAAAGATCTTCTACTCTCCGTCTCTTCGTTTTCGTTGATGAGTCTTCAAATGATTTTCTGGGTCGCCCTACGGAAAGAGCCGCTGATGATGTTGAAGTGCACGGCTGGTTAACACACATCTTTATTTCGATTCCGGATCCCTCTAACCAATCTTTATGTTTAATTAGAAACATTTCTTTGTTACACTTTAAAGAAGTCCACTTTTGATTGAATTTTGCTGAAAGGCTTGATATTTTGAGTCGTTTTAGAGAATCGTCAGAAACATCAGACATATTGAATTTTTCACTTATATAATAAAAAATGCCACTGTTTCGTTCAGTTTTGTCATGTTTTAGCCATTCTTCAAAAAAACTCCATTTTCGTCATAGTCACGACTCGTTCTGAAAAAAATAAAATAATTTTATTTTCGGGGTCTATAATATATATGAATCTGTGCCTGAATGTTGTAGGTATTACATATAGAAAAATCTAGGTGGATATATGTGGATAAAAAAAGTTGCTACTTTTAAAGTTTACAATTAATGTAAAATTTGCTGGATTTATCTATACATTTACAAATTGATATTACACCAAAAGTATACATATTTTTTATAAAAAATATAAGTCATAATAGAGTACATACCTTCAACAGAATATTCCATCACAAAAAACTCGTTTCACTTTGCTACCAATTTTAAAATATGTTATCACAAGTGTGCATAAAATGCAACTGATTTGCAAATGAAAATGACCTCTCTTATAAGGGTTACTTTGACCCCCTGATAAGATACCTTCATGAGGTGATAAACAAATTAATTCTTGGAATTGGGGGATGTTGTTTACAAGTCGTTATCAGTGGTTCCTGGAAATTACGTCAGGAATATTGTCCCGCTAGCATGTTCTTGCCGAATCACTGTGAGCCGCTACTAATGTCATATTTTGGTTTCGTTTCGCATGTGTACTACATGGGATGAAAAGTTCCGAGACATTTAAAGAAAAAACAATGTTTTTGTCAAAAATCGATTTTATTTTTCAACATAATTTCCTTTAAGAGCGCTCCACTTATCTTTCATAAGGTACGATTTATCGAGTTCTCTAAAATAAGCTTCGATTTCCCATTCAACTTTTTCGTTTAAGCAAAACTTCTTTCCCTGGAGCCACCTTTATAAATTCGGAAAGAGCTAATAATCGCTGGGGGCCAGATCTGGTGAATACGGCGAGTGAGGAAGCAATTGATAACCTAATTGGTCCAATTTTACCATCGATTTTATGGAGTTGAGAGCTGATGCATTATCTTGGTTAGAAAACACTTTCTTGGTTAAATGAGGCCTTTTTTTTTGCCGATTTCACGATTTAAACGGTCCAATAAACCAACGTAATAACCTCCGGTGATTGTTTACCTCTTCTCAAGATCATCGTCATTATTAGCTTATTCCATCCATAGTCGGATGTAAGCGTCCCCAATTTGTCTCCCATGAGCTTTGCGGTTTGCTTTTTGCATCCAATCGTGTCCTGGTAATATTTTTATGTCGTCCGTCCATCTTGTCTGTGATCTACCTCTGCATCTTTTGTATTCTCTAGGCCTCGATTCAACTATACGGCGTGTCCATCTGTTTCATTTAGCCTAGCGATATGCCCCGCCCAATTCTACCTTAATATACATATTCGTTGCACTACATCTATCACTTTTGATCTTCTTCGTATCTCGATGTTCGAAATACAATCTTGGAGTCCAATATTTAGCATTCTCCTCTCTACTGCTCTTTGGGTTACCTGGAGTTTATTTATTATATTTTTATTTAAAGCCCACGTTTCAATGCCACATGTTAATACCGGCAGTACATACTGATCGAATACTGATACATATTGATTGAACATTGGCTTTTATTGTATTTGAGATGTTCAAACTGAATGTATAATGTAACTTTCCGAACGCAGACCAAGCTTACGAGACTATTCTATCCAGCTTTTAAATTAATTTTTGATATTTCGAATTTTTGTCCTAAATATATGAATGTTTGTACTTTTCCTATTCTTTTACCTTCTATTAACATTCCTGGTTGTTATCTTCACTTTCGTTGTTCAAATATTTGGTTTGGTTTATTTTTAGACTTATTTCTCGAGACTTTTTATTTAATTTCATCAGCATTTCTTGTAATTCTTCTTTGTGTTGGCGATCAGAGTGATATCATCTGCGAACTTTAAGTGATTTAATCGTTCACCGTCTACTAGTATTCCTTTATTTTCCCACTTTAGCGATTTGAACATGTTTTCTAGAGTCAAAGTGAACTACTTTGGGGATATCGAGTCTCCTTATCTAATTCCCCTTTTAATTTTGGATTTATTTTTTTTTCTTTAAGCATTATTTGTGATGTGGCATTATTATATATATATTCAAGAAGAGGTGTATATGCATCGACTCTGCTGTTACTTAAGGCGTTAAGGACTGCCCATATCTCTACCGAATCAAATGCTTTTTTGTAGTCAACTATTGTTATCCATGAGGTGACCTTATATTCATTTGCTTTTTCCACTAGTAATCTAATTGTTTGGAGATGGTCCAAAGTGCTGTGTCTAAATCCCGCTTGGTGATTGATAACTGTCCAATTTGTACGTTAATCTATACGTTATGATTCTAGTGAGGATTTTGTACAGTTCCGATAACAGGTTGATGGGTATGTAATTCTCCAATTCAAATTTGTTTCCATTTTTAAATGTAAGTACAATCAAGGCGTTTACCCAAGGTGTTGGCATTTTACTTTCTATGAGGCACCTGTTAAGTAGAGCTTGAAGAGACTGTGTTATCGATGCCTCTCCAAAGTTTATCATTTGTATAGTTATTTCATCGTCTCCTGATTCTTTGTAGTTGTGCATATGTTATAGGGCGTTCATTGTTTCATCCGTTGTTACATCGGGAATTTCTTCAGATCTGACATTTCTTATTATCACTGTATTTCCTTCTTCTTTCCTGGGCGGGGGCGATATTTTCGTGTCATATATAGGGTGGGCCATTTAAAAGTTTAAATTTAAAAATGCAATAAAACAAAAAACGGTTTGAAATTTTGCCAAATTTATTTTTTTGTTGTGAAGTACAATTGTTCCGGATAGAGATGGAATATTATTTCATTCATATGGCTGCCGCGGCTGGCCTCATAGTACCCCATTCGATCGGACCAATTTTCGAGCACTTTTTCGAGTGTATGGGGTCGTATCTCGGCAATGGCATCACGAATGTTGGCCTTCAAATGCTCAATTGTCTCTGGTTTGTCGGCATAACACTTGTCTATAACGGCGCCCCACAGAAAATGGTCCAACGGTGTCAAATCGCAGCTTCTTGGCGGCCAATTGACATCACCATTTCGGCTAATTAAACGGCCATCAAACGTTTGACGCAATAAATCGATTGCGGCATGTGGCGGTGCAAGTTGCACCATCCTGTTGAAACCAAACATCGTTCACATCAATACCATGAAGAGCGGGCACAAAAAAAATCGGTTATCATGGTGCGATAGGTGTCTCCATTGACCGTAATGGTTGCGCCGTCCTCATTTTCAAAGAAATATGGGCCAATGATGCCTCCGCTCCACAAGCCGCACCAAACTGTCACTCGTAATGGGTGCATTGGCTTCTGTAAGACCACGTGTGAGTTTTCTGAGCCCAAAAACGGCTATTTTGCTTATTAACGTACCCACCAAGATGAAAATGAGCTTCATCCGAAAAGATGATTTTTTTGGCAAAAACGACATCATTGTGCAGTTTCTCGTTGGCCCATCTAGCGAAGCGAAAACGAAGCGGATGGTCATGCGGCTTCAACTCTTGAACCAATTGAACTTTGTAAGGCGTCATACGAGATCTTTTCGTAAAATTCGACGTAAACTGGTGCGTGAAATGTTCAATTCTTGAGAACGATGACGAGTTGATGTTGATGGATTCTCACGCCACAGCTTCGATATTTTCGGGTGTACGCACTGTACGAGCACGCTCACGTCTTGGCGCATCAACAATGAAACCAGTTTCACGAACTTTAGCAATAAACTTGCGTATACCGGGCACTGTTGGTCCTTCTCTGCGCCCAAATTTTGTACGACATTTTCGTGCAATTTCCGACCAATTGTCTTTGTTTTGGAAATAAATTTCCAATAAATCCCATCGTTGCTCAAGCGTAAATCGATTCATTTCGTTCAGTGGAGATAATATACTGAATTTTGTGACAGAATAGAATGACATAAGTATTGCCAGATTCGAAATAACCGGTGGTTCAAGTTTAAACCGATAGATGGCCCACCCTTTATTTGTGCGATCTCTTGATTATCGTTATTTATAAGTTTTATTATTTTATGTCTCCCTTCATTCATTTGTTTGTTTAGTTCTCAAGATAGTCGATTAGTATGATTCCATGCACATTCCAAAAATACTTGCTAAAACCTTTCCAATTGATGTTTGTGTTTTTGGACGCTTCCGTCGGCTTTCATGCGGTTCCACCAACTCTGCGGATTGCCTGTTCGACTAGTGGTGGATCTATGTTTCGTTCATTGTTATGAATCGGTGCAAAAACAGTGCCAAACAACGCCAACGTTCTGAATCTTCGACCCGTTGCTGTTTTTGATCAATCGTAAGAGTACGCGGCACCCATCACGCACATAGCTTTTTCGTAAGCAAATATGCCTCACGCGTTCTGTTGATATCTTCACGATGTTAGCTATCTTTCTCACTTTCACTTTGCGGTCATTCAGAACAATATGGTGGATTTTTTTGTGTTTTTTGGAGTGACTGCTTCATTTGGACGTCCAGAACGTAGTGCATCATTGGTGCTTGTACGACCGTATCTAAGTTCACTAAGCCATTGACAAATAGCTGCTTTCGGCGGAGCAGATGCGCCATTATACTTCTCAAGACATTTTTTTGGTTTTGGCTGTATTTTTCTCATCAAAAGATAATGTTCAATCAACACACGAAATTCATTTTGTTCTATCGTTTTTACAAAAATCAAAAGCTGTAACTAGCGTTGAGGGCAAGGTACAAGGAATTCTGGCCTCCTAACAGTCCAGAATGGAATCCCATGGACTACTACGTATAGGGCGTAATTGAAAGGGTTACAAAAAAAGTTTCGGCACCTCAATGTAACATCACTAATGACCGCTATTGAGGCAGCGTTCGCCAATATGAACAGCACGGAATTACAGAGGGTGTGCAGGCGCTTTAGACCGAGAATGGAGGCCGTTATTCAACCTAATGGAGGATATATTGAATGATTGTTATTAACATACAGACTGTCAAGTAAGAACGTGTTCATTATAATTCATTTTTGGTAGATGTGATTCTAGCTATTCAACAAAAAATCAGTAGAGGGAACCTTTCTCTACCGACGTATTTTAGTAAAGGTATCAGTTGATTCCGAACTTTCGTCGAAATCCCGTAAAATCCAATATGAGTCACTTGTTTGCGCGTCGCTTCGAGGCAGTCTTTCTTGGTTCTCATCCCAAGCCTAACAAGACATATCCCGGGGCCGCTAGATATACTAAAAAGTCGGTATCGTTTATGAAGAAGTGGGTAAATCATTTTAACGAGACGAAAAAATTTCGACGACTTGCCAAAAGGTGGCTTGGTAGGCAAAGTCACTCCGAAAGTCGAAAAACAAATCGTGTCGTTGTTTTCACGGGACCAGAAATTGACGCTGCCTCAAGGAGCGGCAAAATTAAGAAAATCGGGTTTGAATGTGTCCTATGAGACCATTCGACAACATCTTCGTGCTCAGGATGTCAAATTCCGACGCACGTTGAAGAAACTTTTGCTGAGCGAAAATCACGTCGCGAAGCGGCTCGCTTAGGCCCACGATAAGATACTAGAGTGGCCCTCATACAAGAGGTCACATTCTTACTTGACAGACTGTAGATGCCCTAAGTGCCACGTGAAACGATTTTATTTCAAACTTCATTTTTTTATTAAAAAGCATGATTTGTGACTATTAATAACTACACGCTAAAGAAATTATAATCCTATTTATTGTATTCCTTTACTGCAGATAAGTCAAAAATCTGAGGTAATATTCAATTTTACGACAAGATTACTTTATTAAATCAGCAATTTACAATGTTTGGCACATATTTGCAACTTTGTTGTGTGCAAATAGTACTGTAAAACGCACTGAAGTTAGCGCGGACCTCTGTAAATCAATCAGTACATGACCCTCTCTTGTTTTTAAGTGCCTACTTGTTTGATAATTTCGTGTGCAGGATCGTTGAAAACAAAACACTGCCGCTGCTGTGTGCGTGTGGTCTGGGTCTGTAAACTTTTACAAGTTGTTTACAAACCATTTGTACAAATTAAATGAAAAATTAGTATGTTGGGGTCTTAAATGATAGCGAATGGTTTTGGTGAGGATTGGGTAAATATTTGTAATTATACGGTTAATATACAATTAGAATTTTTCAGTTATTTATAAGCAGTATTTATTTTTGTTACAAAATGAGAAGGTTCAAAATAATTTACAATTAGTTTTCATTTTATTTGTTTACAGTTTTACATTCAAAAGCACGGAAAACATTCATTCGGAGGGACATCTTTTTCCATAATTACTTCGATCGATGTTTCTACTCTCAAAGTTACATTTTCGTGTTTTTTTTTTAAATTGAGGAGCTTGTATTGTTTATAATAATGCAGTAATTGCGTTGGATCGCTGTAAAATTTGGAAGTTTTTATGAAACCAGATACATACTTTCGCTCCACGGGCAGCGAGTGTATGAAATTAGTTGGTGTTGAATCACTGTAAATGGTACTCAGTAGAAAACATAGCATTCGGCAGTTTATTCCAAGGGATAACATTCTCGGTATAAATATATATATATATATATATATATATATATATATATATATATATATATATATATATATATATATATATATATATTAGAATGGGGGGGCTACTGGAGTCAATTAAAGAGAGACTTAATACTAATTTTCAATAAATTTGAACATAGTTGAAAATCGCATGGACTACGTAAAAAATCATTGCACCAACCATCTCATAGCTAAAAATGAACTTGAGTGAGAGAGCGTAAGATATTAAAGTGGGTTGAAAGAAAACATTGTCAGCGACAATTTAACCTTCAAACTTCTTTAGCGACAACACAATCGTGAACACTTCTCGAAAAAAATGTGTTTTTTTTTTGTAAAATTTTGTAAATTGGCAACAAGTGTTTTATTGACGTTGGCAAAGTTTAGTTATAGTTGATTTTTATGGCATTGCATAATGAAATAGAATTACTGAGATTTTCTATGCTCTATTTTCATAACCTATATCTGATGTGTTTAATGCATTTCTTAATAGGAAACTTGTGATTACTGACGAGAAATACCTTGTTTTGCTTATTTTGAACTATACAAATACCGAGAACTCAATTGATTGCACTGGCAAAACTAATATGGGTATGGAATAAATATATTATTTTTATAGAATTTTAGCTTAAAAAAGCTTGATACTTCTTTAAGTTAATTTTGCGTGTTATAATCGAAAGGCGGATTTTCATTATATTAAGTGGTTTCAATACCACCCCGTATATGCATATATATATATATATATATATATATATATATATATATATATATATATATATATATAGGGTCTCCCAAGAGGTACAGTCAATAATTTAGGATCAAGTAGAATAGGTTAAAATGAGGTCAGAAGATTAATATATATATATATATATATATATATATATATATATATATATAATAAAATTTTGTCGTATTACCACTCATTACCGCGCTACAGTGCCCCCAAGGAGGCACCAGGAAAAGAGTTGTTATTCATTATTTGTGAACCGCTGTAGATTGAAACTTGAAATTTAGTTACTGTCCTAAACTGCATGTACTGATCCGAACTGTGATACTAAAATTGTCGACATCTTAACAGGGACTTCAAAAGTAGTAGTAGCCTTTTTATAAATTGAAATTTATATTTCAATGTAATAAAATTCCTTCTGTATTTATATATATATATATATATATATATATATATATATATATATATATATATATATATATATATATATATCCAGTACAAGAGACTTATCTTGTAAAAATACTGAATACTAAAGGACCAGACCCGTTAGGTGCCCCCATTTAAGCCCTAGACTCGTTTAAACATTTCCGATAGATGGATCTAAAGAAAAAACCGGCAAACGTTCAAGTAATAATCGGTATCGACATGAATATGGGTTCTTTAGGTGAATTCGCGTACAAGGAGTAGATAAAATGGAAGATGATATAAATTTTACGATTATACTTAAATTATCACGAAAAAAATAGATTTAACAAATAGTAGTAAAATGACCAGTAATATGCTGGTAATTTACCGTCTTTTACCATTTTTGGTAATTTCCCAGTGAAGTTTCAATTTTATCTTTAATTTAAAACTACTCCCCGACCTTCCGTCGATGTTTCAAAGACTAAAAGTTTCTGTAGCGTAGCGTGTCTCCAATCAGGTGTGAACATAAATTGCCACTATAACAGATTCTTAGAATAAGCATATATATATATATATATATATATATATATATATATATATATATATATATATATACATATATATATATATATATATATATATATATATATATATATATATATATATATATATATACATATATATATATATATATATATATATATATATATATATATATATATATATATATATATATATATATCTGTCATTTCGGCGACAGGTGAATCTCAGTTTACTCGCCTTTCCTCCTCCTAAGATCTTTCACCCTCGAGAAGGTGTGGTGACTTTGTGCTCAATAAATGAATTGAACTATCATCTGCCACTGTTCTCGGTTCTGTACATGCTCTGATGCATCATGAAATGACTTCCCGGTTAACTGTTTCATCTGATCCACCCCTGCAGCGCTTGCCTCCAACCTTTCCCTATATGACCAGTGATTCTAGTCTTCTGCTGAGGTGGCCAAAATAGTTCAAGTATGTCTGGTGTATAAGCGAGCACAGTCTTTTAATAATTTTTAGTTCTTCTAAAATATACTGATTAGTTCGATGTTCCACCCACTATATCCTGGGAATTCGACGATAAACCCACATCTCAAAAGCAGCAATTTTATTTCTAACAACTTTCTTTATCGTCCATGTTTCCGATGCATATGTTGTAATCGGAAATATAAGCGTTCTTGCGAGCCTTAACTTAGTCGATCGCAACATACTCGAGTCTCCATATTTTGATAAATTTTGTGGTTGCGGAGCGAGCAATTGAAAGTCTCCAACGTGTTCCTGAGTGACACTAGCAGGTATTAGTAATTAGAGACCCAAGGTATTGACAGGAAGCTACGATTTCATACCCTAGTAGTTGTTGAAGTGGATTATCATTCGTTCTACTAATGATCATTATTTTTGTTTTGTTGTTGTTTACTTCCTATCCGTAGCTTTTACTGATCCTTGTCAGTCTTTGCATAATGACCTCTAATTCACTTTCATTTGCGGCTATAATCAGAGTGTCATCTGCATAGCGCAGGTTTTGTATGCGTTTTCCTCCAACGGCGGTACCACCATTCTAGTTATTGGAAGCTTTCCGCAACTATTAGCCTTTACTGTTACTAAAATAACGGTTAGCAAGGTCAGTGACGATATTTGTACGTAAGATTGTCCAGATTATTATTTAATAGATAGATAATGGGATTCAGCTAGCACAATTTACATAAAAGGTGACGAACCAGTGACTTTATACATCTGCACTAATCTTCAATCAGTTTAATATACGGGATCTCAATTGCTCGGTGTTAGTGATATTGAATTCGAAATTTTTGTCGCGAGATAGTCGTCAAATTATTGTTTTTATGAAACTCTCACACACAAAAGACCGCTCGATGGGAAACTGGTGCATAACAGCTCAATTTCCAAGGACATGGGTTAAGCTCTTTGATCCCGACATTAATACTTGATGACAAAATAGAGTTTATTTGACTTTCTTGTGTGATATGGCGCGTTTTTAAAACTATTCACAAAAATATTCATAAAAAGGGACAATTATGGAGAGATGGACAATCACTTGATTTAAAAACTTTCCCCATCGATCTGTAAATGGAAGTGCATGTGAGGGGGTCATAAGTAAAATTTTCCCTATTACGACCAATAATTAAAGGCATTTCAACATGGAATTCAAAAAACTATTAATAATGGAAAACAGGAAAGAATCTTGTTCGTTGGCAATTAAGAATCCCGTGCGGTACATTAGTACTGGCAAGTATTTAAATAATTACGAGGACAATGTAACGACAAAATCGAGACGACAAGAATGCTCTGTTGCCAACTCTTCAATAATCAACGAAATTCAGTAGAGATGTTTGCGTTTAAATTGATTTTACAACGAAGCATGTTTTCGCGTCCCTGTTCGTTGCTAGTATATTGTGCCCTTGCATTAAAACTACAGGAGATCCAAAATAATGGAGAACCTGGGCATACTAATTAGGGATGGGCGATAATGGATTTTATCTATCGATAGTCGATGGCAATCTAGCTATCGTTTTAAATTATGAAAATATCAACAGTTATCGAAAACTATCATCGATAAATCGAAAATCATCGACATATCGATAACAGTCGATTGATTACCCAATGAGGGGAGACTTCCAAAAAAAGAACCCGTTCTTCCAAAAAAATTTTTATTACCTGCTAAAATTGATGACCAAAGTATAAATATAAATGATACCTAGCGATATATTTATAACTACCGATTAATCGCTAACTCTTGATACCTATCGATATATCGCTAAATATCTATAACTGATATTCCAAAATTAATTACCTCAACTGGGAATATTTCCAAAAAAACCCTTTCTTCCAAAAAAAAAATTATTACCTTCTAAAATTGATGACCAGAGTATAAATATAAGTGATGCCTATCGATATATTAATAATCGATCCCTATCGGTATATCGATAAATATCAATATATCACGACTTATCGATTATTTTTTAATTCACCTATCGTTACTTGATATAACGAAAAAATTAGTTCCAAATAGAAAGGAACTTTTTCTGTATCGGTATTTAGAGCAATCCGGTATTCTATTATCTTAGACTTCGAGATTAGAGAGACTTAGACTTAGAGTCTTGTAATGCTGCGGCTTTATCCATAGTATTCGTCAGCAAAGCTACATGATATTTCAATCTTTGCGAGCTTCGCGTCTAAAATGTGAGACGTCCTGTCAGGTAACATAAAACATTCGTTAACAATACGGGCCAAGCCAGTCCTGAAAATTTGATCCGCGAATAACATAGGGTTTTTTCCACTACCCATAATGGAGTTACTGGAACCCTGTTTGCTCAATTGCTCGGTATGTGTTACTTCGTAGGTTATTTTACTGTAAAAGCCACTCGCAAAATCACACTCGGTTGCATCACTTTACCACAAACACAAAACAGTTGACACCTCCGAAATAGGTTAAAAGAAAGGCGCCAACGTATCGTATCTCGTTTAGAAAAAAATAAACATTGAATTCGAAGACTGCTACTAATTAATAATAAAATTAACACAAAAGTTTCTAATAGCAGTGTAGAATAACTTAAAAATGATTTTTCAGTAATATCGCAGTGGGTGATGTCTGATAAAAAATATCGTTGAAAAAGTCCGCACTAAAAATTTTAAATAATTCTAAAAGGCAATATGTGCTTCACTATTCAACATTTATATAAGTTATATTGCAAAGTGACTTATTTTAGTAAATACTAGAACCGGTCAAAAATACCCCAACTTACAGAGCAACCTGCGTATATTTCAGGGAGCACAAAAAAAATTATTTGCTGCCAAGTTCTGAACTATTTAAAAGGTGACAAACCTCCACGACTTCTTTCACTTAGTCTGTAAATTCAGACATCCTATAAAAACCATAACTGCGAAATTCCATCCTTTAGGACACAGTAATGCCTTAAAAGAAAAAGCCTTTTAAGACAGGTTGTCAGAACGTCATTCCGTTTTTAGGAGCAACCCTCTTAAATTCGCGCTCAGATAACAGAAAAACAGGATGAAAGCACCGTCGCTGCTACGAAATTAAATTTAAATGAGGAAGAACTTAAAATGAAAAATGAAAAAATACGTCGAAAAGTATTATCCTAATCCATATTAAGGTTTTTAAGGAGGTAATTTTAGAGGTAGGATAGGATTTTGGTTCTTGCTTCAGTCTCCAGTTTCTATAAACGGCGGAATGGGGAATTAATTTGAGATGTACAAACACCTTAACTATACGGAAACACATAAAAACCGATTATTATACCTGGCTTATGCCCCTCTAATCTGATTCAGTGTTCTAATTTGGAAGAGTAAATATCTCTGATGATGCGAGCGAAAAGTTGGAAAATCACTTGATGGTCTAATTCCAAGAACCATAATTTCCGATGTAATCTAAGCCGTGAAAGCTAAGTTAATTTCGGAAAGTGAAAATATTGCAATAACGCTAAGTATGTTTCAGAAAGACACCGTAAATGGAGTTCTGGAAACTTGCGAGTCCTGCTTTAATACTACCATTCTCTGAAAGTGACGAGAACAGTATTGTTTGTCAATTGATATAATAAAAAAAAATAAATAAAAAATTATTTATTTGTTAATACAAAATATTAACAACAGAGTTTTTAACGTGGTAATTTTAATGATAACGTCATCGGTAAGACCCAGTAAATTGCCGGTCAAAATTAGGCGTGAAATTATAGACAGCTCAAAATTAAAAAAAAAATTCAATATTTTGTAAGTGCATTTTCACTTTTCCTTGTTCTTGATTTGCATTTCTTATATTTTTAAACGTTATTTATTCTTGTTAAAATTTGTAACTTGTTACCAGTGCGGTAAGAACAAGCAGAAAAGAGTGGACTAAATTGCACCCCTGCCCGATATATAAAGTTACTTTATACTACGTCCCTGCAATGCTGCAAAGAAAACTGGAGTACGGAATGGTCACCTGCTGTTTTGTAGTACAAAATGCTGTTGATACCGCAGCGGTGTTGCAAGTATTTCATGATTTTAATAACTAGTTATATATGTCTGTCATGTGGCTAGTATGGAGACCCAGAGAAACAGGAGGAGACATGGGACATCTACAGAAACAATGAGTCGATGATATAAGAGTAGTAGCGGATAAGTAGTGGTTAAAAGTGGCAAAAGATAGAGAAGAATCGAAGAGATCGTCCAGGAGTGGAAAAACTTGGCTTAAGACGAAAAGAAGAAGAAGAGTTATATTTAACAGGTTTAAAAAATATTCAACTGTTACTTATATAAATAATATTGTTTACTTTGTTCTCTATCAGTTTTACTGATATTGAGACAGTCGGTGAATCAAGAAATCTTCTAAATTTTGTAAGTATGACAACGCTACATATTTGACGAATTCGTTAGTAGTGGATGCGCGCAATCGATTTCGAGAGCACGTTAGATGACTAGTCGTGTTTTAATGTAAATATGCGGAGGTCTGGTGTCGATATATGAGCTCTTTACTTAAATTAGCGTACAAAAATGGAAGCATGACCGAAAGAACAAACTGAAGAAAAATTGGTAACGCTGCCAGCAATTTACCGTTTTATGGCCTCTTTTTAAAAATTTACCGTTAAAATTTGAATAATACAGGTAATTTTAAAATTCAAAATACAATACTTTTTCCATTTATATTTTATTTCACTTTCCTTTAAATCATACGGATTTTTTGTCGCAGCAAGGTGAAAAATACTAATTTCATGTTAAAAAGTGAATCACAAAGTGGCAATTTTCTGACCTCAAACACACACACACATATCTATATAAATAAATATATATATATATATATATATATATATATATATATATATATATATATATATATATATAATATATAATAACTAAAGATGGGCGCATGACAGACAGGAAATATTGAAAATAACGGAAGAATTTTACCGAGAACTGTATGAATCTAAAACTCAACACCATCCTCTAATAAACAACCAACAGGTACAGAAAGAATTATAAACGGGGGGGGTCTGAAGATCTACCCCACATTGAATGTTATGAAGTAGAACAAGCAATACAACAAATGAAAACAAGCAAAGCTCCTGTAAAAGATGGAATCATTATAGAAATGATACAAAATGGAGGCCCCAAATTAATTGAAGTCATAACATTTCTTCTTAATATGTGTCTACACAAAGCAAAAATTCCCAACAATTGGAACAACGCACTCTTCATAGAAAGGGGATCATAATAAACTGGAAAACTACAGGTCTATCAATCTACTCTCTGCGTTTTATAAACTCCTAACCAAAACCATAACCAATAGGTTATTAAACAAACTGGATGGGTATCAATCAGGAGAGCAAGCAGCCTTTAGAAAGTAATACGGAACACGAGACTACTTATTCACTATGAAACTTGTGATAGAAAAAACAAATGAATACCAAATCTCATTCTACTTCGAGTTTAACGATTATAAAAAGGTATTTACCACGGTTGAACTGTGAGCGTTAGTAACGGCACTGAAAAACTGCAGAATAGATCAAGGATATATAGACCTTATTGAGTGCATAAGTAAGAAAGCCTCAGCAACATATATACTGCACAAGAATACGAGACAGGTTCCAATTAGAAGAGAAGTGAGACATTGGAACTATCTGTCTCCTAAATTATTTGTCACACTGCTGGAAGACTTTTTTAAGGGCTTTCAATGGCAAAGTATAAGCGTAAAAGTGAATGGAAGGAAACTGAACCATTTGAGATATGCAGATGATCTCGCTCTAACATCCGACAACAGCAATGACTTGGAGAATATGTTGAATGACTTGACAGAGAAAGCAGAAAAAATTGGTCTGAAAATTAATGTACCGGAAGACTAAAACTATGATGCCGATAAAACAACAAGAAACTACAATATACAATAAAACCATCGACAATACCATAGAGTATATATATTTGGGTCAAGGATTTCGCCTTGACAGAGATGGGGCTGAGATAAAGAGAACTCAACTGGTATTGTCGGCCTTTGGAAGATTTTTACACTGAAATCACAAAGCAATTCCTAATATCTAAAGGCGAAGGTGTTCACTGAGTGTGTTTTGCCGGTCTTAACATACGGTGCAGAAAACTGGAATTTTACTAAGACCCAACTACAACGGGTCACAATCACCCAAAGAGCCATAGAGCAATGTTCGGTTGCACGCTAATGGACAGGGGAAACCAACGCATGGATCCGCAGCAAGTCTCAAGTGGAGTTGAGCAGGACATATGCCGAGGGCGTGCGATATAAGGTGAACGGCGGATTTGTTGCAGTGGAGATAATCTAATGACATTAAGATGATTGCCAGACTATCGTGGATGAGGAAGGTACAAAATCGAGAACGTTGGAAGTCTATGAGGGAGGACTACGTTCGAAAGTGGACTGAAAACAACTGAGAAGAAGAAGAAGATATAGATATATGATATATGTATATATATATATATATATATATATATATATATATATATATATATATATATATATATATATATATGTATATATATTTATATATTATATTGGCAGACAGTGAATGAATAAATAAATAAGAGTTGACTTTAAAAATTTGCGTTATCTGGTGTGTTAACGTATTACATTTTGTGTATTAATTAATTAAATTCTTTACATTTTTTGGTTAAGTGACAACAGCGAATATTTCTTTTGCTAACTCTGTTTTCTTCTATGAACAGGTGCGTACCAATTTTTCTGAAGTCGATTTAATTAGTTTTATGGAATAGTTTGCTGGTGCACACTCTTTTTGTATATACAATTTTTATAATATGTGCACCTAAAAAACCTCATAGGTTCCGTCACTATGCTAAAATCCTAAGTACTTTTATTGTTTTCTGGATGTGGGAAAAAAGTTTAGCGCCAGCCTGAATTTTTCCCTAAAAATTCGCTCATGAAAAATTATAAAACGAACACCGCAGGGACTATCGTATATAAATGTCAACCTGCATTTGTTTATTAAATTCAAAATATTAAAAAGGCACTTCACGCGTAGGTAATTAGATTAATATATCACGATCACGCAAGTATAAATTACAATAAAGAAAACCAACTTAATCTGACAACAATGCGTATAATTTCGAACGATATTGAGAGAGTGGTTCGAGCCGGCCAGCCTGGCGAATAGAAAACGTGAGAACGACGCGCCGGTTTTATGTTGAAAAGGCTAGGGACTCAATTCGGAGAATAGAATAATTTTAAGTAACCCAAGTAGTATTGTTTTGTGTATAACAAATATATACTCTGTTTCCCAACACCGTTTTTCTTCCTTTTGAATTCGTGTTCAGTCAAAATCTTTTAAAAACAGTATTTTAATTTCAAACTTCATATGTGCTACCTATTTTACTTACATGTGTGTGCGCGTCGCCTTACAAAAAGCTTTCGACTGTGTAAGCCTTGAAATTAATAAGGACAAACTGGAAAAATATAAATTCGACAATTGAAATATAGTTAGTAAAGTAGTTTAAGTAAATCTCAATCCTCTAAACAATAGAGCACAATATACTTTACTCTTTATATATAAAACTTCTGATGTAAAAACTATTTTAAATGTAGTCGCACAAGGTTCTGTCTTGGGACCAATTTTATTTTTAATTTACATACATTTTTTAGGAGCTGCTTTAATAATAAAAGCAAATTAAAAAATGATTTAACAGCAAATATGACTATAACTAATTAAACGGCACAGAACTGGTTTCAATTAATTTAACTAGCACTAAACGACAATAAAATAACAAGTCTAATATTTTCTCGAATGCAAATCCGAACAGTGATTATTCTAAAAGCGTAAAATATTTACGCATGTGTTTTCATCCAGAAATCAGCTGGAATATAAAAACTAAATTAAATAAATTGTGCAAAATATATTTGTTATTAGAATAACTGACATGCAATAAACCGCCCTTCAATATACATAGCCAGCTTAGATTAAACCACAGCATTAAGGAATTATTTAGATGGATTGGATGGAAGTAGGGTGCAGCAGAATACTTAATTATCGATATCTCAAAAACTATTAATTTTAGGTATAGGAAAATATAGGCAGTGTTTAAAATTCTCGGTAGAATATAAATATTAACAAATATATAATTAACAAATTGTATGTCAGTCCATTAAAATTATTGAAGTTGTGTTGAAGTGAAATATTAATTTTGTGACATCATTAATATTTTTAATAAAAGCATAAATCTTTATTATTATTATTTAGCGCATATTTTCATTTCTTTTTTCTGTCCAAAAATACGATACTGATGTATTATTTAACATTTTCAACCGACATTTTGTCAAAAACTGTCAAAAATAAGTATGGATATGACACATGTTTTAAGACTAGTTTTTTTTGGTAGAATTCAAAAATGATATAATATATGGAGTGTTTCAAAAGAAATAACGAAGTTGATTTGATTTTCGTCTAAACTGGAAATGATGGTCACTTGTCAAATTCTGTATTTGTTTGAACAATATGGGTACCTAAAATTTAAACTTTAATATATACCTGGTGACCACAAAATTACTAGCTGAGCTCTAATTTTAACATAAAAAAGATATATATATATATATATATATATATATATATATATATATATATATATATATATATATATATATATATATATATATATACATATACATATATATATATATATATATATATATATATATATATACCATATATATATATATATATATATATATATATATATATTATATATATATATATATATATATATATATATGTGTATCGTTTTTTAAGTAAATCATGTTTTAAAATATGTCGCGTGCTTAGTACCTACTGGCTAGCCTCGGACGTCATTACGCAAGCATTCATCCGATTCTAAAAACGTTTGTCTGTCTGTGTTTAAAATGCCTCAGACAATTGAAAATTCCGCAGATTGCAAAATACGCGCTGCAATTCGTTTCTTAAATGCAAGAAACGTGAATGCGGCGGAAATTCATCGGCAGAGTAGTGAAGGGTATGGCGTAAACGTTATGAACAATGGAATGATAAGAAAATGGGTTAGAGCATTTAAAGATGGCCGCACAAATGTACATAATGAGGGACGAAGTGGGCGACCGTCCGTCATTAATGATGACCTGGTGCGGAAAGTTGATCAAAAAGTACGAGAAAACAGACGCTTTACGACTTCATCATTATCTCATGTATTTATTGAAGTTTCAAGAAGTATTCTCTATGAAATTGTGGCAGAACGCTTAAATTCTGGGGGGGTTGTGCTCATGCTGGGTACCAAAAAATTATGAATGAGGTGCACAAAACCAATGGTTTAGTCAGTGCTTTGACAATCCTCGAGAGATACAGTAACGAAGGTGATCGAGGGTTGCTCACGTTACACCGTAATAAAAACAACAGTCCATGGAATGGAGGCATGGCATATCACCCAAGAAACTGAAGTTCAAGCAAACAATTTCAGCCAGAAAAATAATGTGCAGGGTGTTTTGGGATAGGCAGGGGGTGTTGCTTGTGGATTTTCTGTCTCGGAGGGACACAGGAAATGCTCAAACCTTAAATAAACTGCGTAGTGCAATCCAAAACAAAAGACGTGGTGTCATGTTTAGTAGAGGTATCATTTTTGCGACAAGTGCCTTAATATAGGTGAAAATTATGTTGAAAAGTAAGTTAAGATCCGAGCGTTCATGTAAAAGTAAAATTGTTAAAGAAAATGCGTTTTTTTAATATCACTTATTTTAAAAATGAGCCTCTCGTATATATACATATACAGTCGACACTGTTTATAGTGAAACTCTATATACTGAAAAACTCTTTATAGTGCAATTTTTTCAAGACCTAGAATATCTTACATACATAGCAATATATACGGATTTTTTCTTTATATAGTGAAAAACTCTCTATAGTGAAATTTCGGTCAATATTTTGGTCTTTCACTATTAGAGAGTCGACTGTATGTATTTATATATATATATATATATATATATATATATATATATATATATATATATATATATATATATATATATATTTATACATATATATATATATATATATATATATATATATATATATATATATATATATATATATATATATATATATATATATATATATATATATATATATATATATTATATATATATATATATATATATATATATATATATATATATATATATATAAATACATATATAAATACATATATAAATAAAGAGAGAGGCAATGTACGACGAAGAGAAATTAACAAACAAATATACTTTTGCTTTGTCTTCAAGCTTGACCAGTTTCTACTAATCCACTGAAAAGTATATAAAATTAAAGTCAGTGGTCAGTACCAAGATTTTTGTCTATAAATATTAGCGGCAATAATCTGCAAAACCTCTCCATTATTCAATAAAATTTCACTGTAAAAGTTACTTACTTTAAGTTGGGCTTGGCCTTGTTTATGATCAGCTCGCATACCGGACAGTAGCTATTGTCTTGCAGGAACTTTATGATACAACTCCGGCAAACTAAAAGGAAAACATAAACTAAACTGTAAATATATATATTACAACAACATCTTCAAATATATCGTTATTAAAGGGTAGTTAATTGATATGTTTAAAACTGAATCGAGCGGTTCTTCAGTGATGAATACGAAGTTTTATATAAATCCTGTTAAAATCCAATAATCCTGTGTCTTGCTTCACATTAAAAGTCCAACAAAAAATCTTGAGAAGCCAAGTACAGTCTGTCAAGTAAGAACGTGTCCGCGATAAATCATTTTTAGTAGATGCGATTCTAGCGATTCCACAAAAAATCGGTTGTCTACGACGCATTTTATTAAAAGTACCAGTCGATTCCAAACTTTCAGCGAAATCACGTAAAATCCAAAATGAATCACTTGTTTGCGCATGAGTTCGAGGCAGTCTTTCTTTGTTCCCATCCAAAGGGGCATAAAATGACATATTCCGCGGTTGCTAAATATATTAAAAAGTCGGTATCGTTTGTGAAGAAGTGGGTAAATCATTTTAACGAGACGAAAAATGTCGACGCTTGCTCGGCTCGTCGCAAAGTGGCTCACTTGGGTTCACGATAAGATACTAGAGTGGCCCTCATAATCGCTGGACGCAAACCCTATTGAAAACGTGTGGTCCCTTGTAAAGAGAGAGACTCTACGGACTTTGACTCAGTTGTCTCGCGAGATTCGAAAATTTTGCAGAGCATGCAGAAAATCTCGTCGACAGTATGCTTCGAAGATGCCAGGCGATTATTGGTGCAGGAGGCGATTGAATCTCTTACTAAGGTAATTGCGCTGTTGTTAGTACACCAAAGAATATATTGATGGCAAAAAATATTCTCGAAACACATTTTTTCAAGAATATGAGCGGCTACATTCTTACTTGACAGACTGTACATCACTGATCCGTATTTGATTTTCAGAGGTATTTACCAAACCTAGAATTACTATTATAAGTTTTATACATTAATTTAAAAAGCAATATATAATCAAAAACGATAGTTGGTTCGGGTTGTGGACGACAAAGTTTCGATGAGGACCACCTCGATCGTCGTACCACCTCTAAAATGATGCTGGAAATATTTAAAAACTTCGAAGTAGAAATCCGGCATAATTAAGTAAAAATATTGAAAGTAGAAAGTCTATCCTGACGAAGAAAATATCTTTACAAGCCCAGCAAATGCTTAAAAGTTACACTTTATTGGATTAGACTTTTAATCATGTAAAAATAGTTGAAACATCTTTTAAATTCTGCAAGTTTGACAACACTATATATTTGACGGATTAGTTAGTACTTGATGCAAGCAGTTAATTTCGAGAGCACGTTAGACGGCTTTGTGTGTGCTTATAAGTTGCACTCTGAGAACTTACGAGAGCTTATAGTACAGTCGGTGTCGCGCCTTGTTCACTAAAACACGTATTTATTCAAAACTTTTTCACATCATTTGACAGTAATGGAATACCATTAAAATGCTAGTGATTCAGTAGTTCTTACAATCCTCATCAGCCTCGATGATCGCCTGGTATTTTCAGGCCATACTTCTGAAAAGATTTTCGTCGTATTATTGGGGCAAAGATTTCCAAATTGCCCGAATTTACCATAACAACTGCTTCACTATGTAGCCCTTTTTACTACGAACCATTTGCAGAAGAACTTCTATACATTTTTTTTTTCTCTTTATTGATTTAAAGTAGGAAACACTTGGTAAAAATTCGTAATTTAGAAACATTAACAAGCCGCCATTTGAAACTGTTAGTAACTAGTTCAAATTTTATTGATGATTTTTTGATACTTGACATACAGACTAACTAAAAATAACCAAAAAATCGCACTCGAGAACCTCTAATAAAAAAAATCGATATAAAAGCAAAAAAAAAACATGTTTTTTTTTAGAAAATCTTTAAACTTCAATATCTCGAAAACGGTTAAGTTTAGGACATCATGTCATAGAGTCAAATCGGTCAGAAACGACCTAAACTATAACGTCCTTAATTATCTAGGACGACTTTCCCTATATAATATATATATATATATATATATATATATATATATATATATATATATATTTATATATACATATATATATATATATATATATATTATATATATATATATATATATACATATATATATATATATATATATATATATATATATATATATATATATATTATATATATATATATATATATATATATATGTAGTGGACATCTCCACTTCATGCAAGGATCTACTAGCTAAACCAAGTAATAACCAAAATATCGAGAAGGCAGAAGGCAGGCTGACTATTGTCAGCATATCGCCAGAACCCGTAATTACCACTGAAACGGACGAACACTTCCGACCCTCCCACCTACAATGTGCGTAGACGCCGACCTATAAAAGACGGCGACCGCACTTCGGTTTCTCAATTAGTTTCGAGCGGCACCAGCGGCAAGATCACAGTATCGAGTAGCAGCAGCAGCAAGAGCACTTAGAAATGCCAAATAAGATTTTGGCGAAACGTCGTGCAAATTCATTGTTAGACGAACGGATTGAAACCTGGAATTTTAATGCATTACATTCTACCATCCGTGAAAACCTCTATTCTAATATATATATATATATATATATATATATATATATATATATATATATATATATATATATATATGTATATATATGTATATATATATATATATATATATATATATATATATATATATATATATATGTATATATATATATATATATATATATATATATATATATATATATATATATATGTGTCTAACTTTTTGTCTTTACCAAAAGTGTATATAAATCAAAAAAAAAACACTCGGTATCTCCTATCAGTAATGGATAAGTTAATCAAATCATTTTCGGAAAACATATTTTATCAATCTTTATACTTTTAACCAACAAAATATACATTACAATGTGACACATTAACAATAAAATGTCATGGTAATTTACTTACACGAATGTAAACATTCTGATATGGTCGTGGCGTCTATGAGGTATCCTTTGCACAGATAACACGTCAGATATTGGTTTATCTCGGTGAGCTTTATCTTTTCCTGCTTCGTAGCGGAAGCTCCATGATCGAGATAGGCACCCCACTGGAAAGAAAAATAAAGAATTAAATATATATTGTGTAGATTCTTTCACTATATTCACAACTATAATATAATAAGGAGTTAACCGTTCGCTCAGTTGAGTTTAAATGTTCACTAACCAAAATGTATTTTATATATATATATATATATATATATATATATATATATATATATATATATATATATATATATATATATATAAGGCTGGTTTGAAAAGTCCGTGCAAAAATAAAAACTACTTATGTGTTTGGGGGTAAACCTTTTTTATTTTTCTCTTTTTCATAGTCTCCTTTTAGGCTTATACACTTCGTCCAACGATGTTCTAGTTTGTTGATCCCTTCCGAATAATAGGATTTGTCCAAGTCTGCAAAATATCCATTAGTGTCTGCAATCACCTCCTCGTTTGAATAAAATCTTTGTCCCGCCAGCCATTTCTTCAAATTGGGGAACAAATAGTAGTCTGAGGAGCCAAGTCTGGAGAATAGGGGGGATGTGAAACGAGTTGGAATCCTATTTCCATTAATTTTGCGACCACAACTGCTGAGGTGTGTGCTGGTGCGTTGTCGTGATGGAAAAGGACTTTCTTGTGGGCCAATCGCGGGCGTTTTTCTTGCAGCTCGGTTTTCAAACGGTCCAATAACGATGAATAATATTCACCTGTAATAGTTTTACCCCTTTCCAGATAGTCGATGGGGATTATCCCTTGCGAATCCCAAAAGACAGTCGCCATAACCTTTCCGGCCGAAGGAACGGTCTTCGCCTTTTTTGGTGCAGATTCCCCCTTGGTAACCCATTGTTTAGATTGTTGTTTGGTCTCAGGAGTATCGTAATGTATCCATGTTTCATCCACAGTGACAAAACGACGCTTAAACTCCTCCGGATTCTCTGGAACAGCTGCAAACCATCCTTGCAACACTTCACACGATTCCGTTTTTGGTCAAGCGTGAGCAATCGCGGCACCCAACTTGCGGATAGCTTTCTCATGTCCAAATGTTTATGCAAAATATTATGTACCCGTTCAGTCGAGATGCCCACAGCACTAGCAATCTCACGCACCTTAACTCTTCTGTCATCCATCAGCATACCATGGATTTAATCAATGATTTCTGGAGTCGTAACCTCCACAGGCCGTCCAGAACGTTCAGCGTCACTTGTGCCCATATGGCCAGTCCGAAAATTTTGAAACCACTTATAAACTGTTCTAATCGAAGGTGCAGAGTCACCATAATGTTTATCAAGCTTCTCTTTAGTCTCCTGAGGCGTTTTGCCTTTCATAAAGTAATGTTTAATCACCACACGAAATTCTTTTTCGTCCATTTCTTGAAAATCACTCGACTTCCTTGATTCACACGAATGCCAAAACACAAAGAAATAGACCAATATGGCTGAAACTTGGTGTGCGTTCATTCAAGAGATGCTACTAACTAAACATGACCTCGATACGCGCCGGTGGTGCCATCTCTCGGACTTTGCACGGACTTTTCAAACCAGCCTCGTATAATCGAAGGTAGCGCTACCCTCTCTGGGCATATATGGTTGGTCTTGAAGTTGTTCAGTAGGCTGTTGGTTGTTGATACAACTGAGGCATTGAGAGTCTGATCTCTTTGGTTTTAGGTGCAATCTTTCTCAATTTCGATGGCTTTTCGAATGATTCTTGTTTTGTAGCGCTCGAATGCACTGGTCTCAGCGTTTTCTCCACTAGTCCAACATGGTCGATGGTAACACTGCCTCCAACGCGGACTGCGATTCGCGTTGTATTACCTCACCTCGAAACGATGATCATATCATGTTACATACATTAAAAAAACAGTTAATTTCACTGTTCATTCATGTAATTAATAGGACGATAAAGCTAGCAATTTAATAATAAGTCGGCGAATACGATCACAATGTGAGTTATTGACTAGGGCTTCTACAGATCCTAGATTTAAATTTATTCAAAATAGCAATTACAAATCATTCATTTTCGTAACATTCTCAAATATTAAAATCAATTCCAGTTAAAAAGGATGAGAACAATAGCTCAGGTTAGGCAAAATCCTAACTTCAACAGCCGGTAGCTCTGGTACCTAATTTTAATATTAACTGGTTTATTTCGAAGTAAATGGAACCGCAAATTAATGGGTAATTCTATTAACTATCCGGTCGCATACCAAATGGCACCTGCAGAGAAACAGGGTTAATTTGAAAAATGCCCTTCCTGGTTCACAGCCATTAAATGACATGGGATAAGATAAAATGTTATGACAAAGTCGTGCTGAGAATGAAGTTTAGGAAATAATGTATTAAAATTGTTGCAGGAAAAGCTTTTAAAATACTTTATGTTAAATAAGTAAATGGTTAATACTATATTAATTCCGCGTTCTCGGAATGTGATGGAGCATGAAAATAAAAAGAAAAAACTATTAATCATATGGCAAAAAATGTACCGTTCCCGGGATATAATCTGGTTTTATAACTCTCACCATTAAACACAAGAATTTGCAATTGCCCCTATCAAGAAGAAACCTACATCGGTAAAACTTCGTTATGCGGGCTTTTCAGAAAAATGTTAATTTTTTTTGGAATAGGCTGAAAATGGTCTAATTTTGAAAGACTTACGAGAAAATATCGGGGGGGAGGCCGTTTTTTTTGATTTTTTTTTTGGCGAATAAAAATTAATCTATATCACTGACAACTGTTGATCACCACTGATCATAACCGACAATTATTTTCGGAAGAATAGACTCCGTTTACACTAATGAGTGAAATATAGAGGTCACTAGAGAACAGGGTTTAAAAATTTAAACATTAAACATTAAATTTCGTTACGCGGGCTTTTCAGAAAAAGGGAGTTTTTTTTTTTAAATAGGCTTAAAATGGCCTAAATTTGAAAAATTTATGAGAAAAATCGAGGGGTAACCGTTCTTCTTAACCTGAACTAACTCAAACTAACCTGAATTAAATGATCAGCAATTACCAAATACATAAAATAATTTTAAAAAAATGTCCTACCTTTATGTGAAAAAATGATATACGTGCTATATTAGTAACCGGAGACCAAAGTTAGTTCAGGTTAGCAAGAACGACCTCACCTTGATTTTTTCTCGTCAATCTTTCAAAATTAAGCCATTTTAGGCATATTCCAAAAAAAACCTGGAATTGGGCCGGACATGTTGCTAGGTTTAAGGACGAACGATGGACAAAAAAAATTATAGAGGGGCGACCAAGATCCGAAGCTTGTCGAAGCAGAGGTAGACCATCAAGTCAGTGGACTGATGATTTGAAGAGAGTAGCTGGAAACTGGGTACAAGTGGCCCAGAACAGAAAAGGTTAGCAAGACTCGAGGGAGGCTTTCGTCCAGCAGTAGATGCTATAAGCTGATGAGTTTAAGATAACCGTAATTCTGTATCATCATATAAAAATTAGTTTCATTCATGAAATGAAACACATTGTAAAATTTCATCACCTATTCGCATGTGTTCATGAGCTTGTTGAAGATGATAAACTCTTCGCAGTGTTTGATACTTCTGAAGAACTCGGTATCAGTTATAGGAATATGTAATTGAATATTTGGAAGAAGTTCATATTGCGAGATACTTCAACTCGTTGAGTCCCAATGTTGTTAAATGAAGATCAGAAAGCTGCGAGACTTTGAATTTGAGAGGTTTAATTTATAAAAATGTCCAAATTTAACAGCGATGTAAATAATATAAATAACATCCGGTTGGTCCTAGTTTATTATCAGTAGTTTTAGATAACCGCAATTCTTTATCGTCATATAAAAATTAGTTTCATTCATGACATGAAACACATTGTAAAATTTTATCACCTGTTCGTTTCTTTTTATTGCGGAAGTACTACAAAACTATTTTTTATTTAATTTTCACATTTATCCCAGAAGTGTCCGTAATCGAAAATATTATATCCATTTAAGGAAAAAAAAAAACATTAAAGTTTGTATGATACATACAACGTGAGTTCGTCAATTCCTCCTAACCAAACAAGTACGTGACTCTAGCTACCAAAATTTGAAACTAAGAAGATAGTAATTCCGTTTGCATGTTAGTGTCGCTTAAATGGCTCATCCCCATAATATTGAAAACATGTATGTTAAAATTGCTGCAGTTTAATAGGTAAAAAAAAGACAGAAATAGATTAACTCCGGAAGTTTTCCCTCAGGGTCTTTTTCAAATTGACCAATCGGAGATCTTAATCACCATAACAGTGGACAAAATTTCAATACTGTCTTATGCAGAATAACCGGTCAAGTGCAAGTTGAATTTGCACAATAAGTGTTCCGCACGTTGATTGCTTTTAAAATAAAAATTTTTGTTACGGAGGTATAAAATCATCAGTGACTTCACAAAACACACCCCAAATGAGTTTTCAACAAAGTTTTTTTCCAATCTTTACTGAAAATTGATGACCTTGAAATTTCTGTTTTTATATACCAGATAAATTATTAAAGGCAATGCACTCGTGATAATTTTCGTTCAATCTATACCCAGTGAAGAATATTCCAGAATTTTTTCAACATTTTTTGAACAGTACTTTTCGAGAAAAGTGTGCGCAACTATAACATTTATATATATATATATATATATATATATATATATATATATATATATATATATAGATATATATAAATATATAAATATATAAATATATAAATATATATATATATATATATATATATATATATATATAAATATATATATATATATATATATATATATTATATATATATATATATATATATTACTCGTGTTTCCACAAGCTTTCATTTGACACCACACTCGATAACCTAGTAAAAAAAATTTTTTTCACTTCCGATTTCACCTTCCAAAACTAACCCCTTAAGTCAAAGTTTAACTTTCAAAAATACACGGCTCTGATGAAGCCATCAATTCCTATATTAGTACCAAATTTCAACTTTCTATGACAAATAGTTTCGGAGAAAATCGGGTGTGACAGACAAACAAAGCAGGCGGACAGACAGACACCGAAGTGATCTTATAAGTGTTCCGTACGGAACTAAAAATTACTGTAACCTGCATCCATGCAGAGCCGCTAAAAAACCGAATGACCGCACGTAGTCTGCTAGCAAAACGTGTTGGGAATGCGTACCGGTGTTGTCACTTGTATTTGTTAATGGCAGGTTATATGTGGTTATATATAACCTAATAAAACACACATTTAGAGAGTATTCAGCTGTTTCTTTTAAACATAATTAAATAATAAATTACTTTCTTCTCTATTAGCTAAAACTAATTTTGCTTCATTAGATTAGACATAGCGAAAGTCCGTGAACCATCGGATATTTTAAATTTTAGAAATCTGGCAACACTTACATTCAACCAAAACATAACTAATCGTTTCCAGTCGGCCCCTCCCTAAATCCACTGTTAATCTTAAATAGCGTTTAGATGTAAACAAGCGGAGCCTTGGTTGAGCGCCATGTACCATATTATTAAAATAGGTATGTTTTACATAAGTTTTCTGTGAGGGTTAATTTTGTGGAAAATTTTATGTTAACAAACAATTTCACCGTTATTTCCTGTTTATTTCAATTTTCTCATTATCTTGTTAGGCCACAAAATAAAATATTCCTGTCAATAATGGCATTGTACATAAATATGTTAATTTTATTACACATTTTTGTGTAGTATATACCACACATCTATGTAATTAATGTATTTACATAATTTTATGGAAATTTACGATTAACTGTGTAATTATTTTTGATAGTGTAGATACGGACAGAAATTAAAAAATATGTTTGTCGTGATCTGGTAACCCTGAAACGTAAAAAAAATGCAAAAATCTCTAAGGGTGATTTTTTTTATCAACGTAATACTTCCCTTGGCCACGGCAGTAAAAATAGAAACACTATAAAATTACATAGTGCTCCCCCGTAAACAACCCTTATGCAATATTTCCACAATGTGTATTCAGCTTCGTCGGCGGGGTGTAATTTACCTGGTGCGAAGGGCTTTATAGATCTCTCTGTAGATAGGGGTACGTACGTATTAAACATGGGGGCATATTTCTTTTAGCTTATAAATAAGCAATAACGGGATACATTATCGAACTTTAGTTGTCATTAATTTGAAGTCCATATGGGGCAGATAAAAACAGAAATTTAAATAAATAAAAACCATATTACATTAGCACACCTGTCCGTCTATCACAACGTTTCTTATAAAGTATCTGAGTTATCGAAATATGGAAGACGTGGAAATTTATCTTAAATGATGTTTTTTATTTCATATCATTCAGAGGAATGCGTTTTAAATATCTCTTAAGAGCTAGAAAGTTCGGAAGCTGACTTGAGAACTCCTAAACGGCATTTTTAGTTTATATTTTTAATTATCGACAAATTAATTATGTTGAGATGCTTATTTAAGTGGTTTAAAACTAATATTTCACACTGATTTTTAGTGCCGTTTCACACAACCCACTCTGCAGTCGCCGTCCAATCTAAAACCATTGTTGTAGCAGGAAAGCTTTTCAGTTGCAGCAATTCACTGTTTTAGAATGAAAAAATGTATATAAAAAGTACTGTTGACTCATATTATTTATGTGGTACCTTAAGCGACTTAAAACAAAAAGTTAAATACCAAAGTATGTCAACTAAGAACGTGTCCGCGATAATTCATTTTTGGTAGATGCGATTCTAGCGATTCAACAAAAAATCGGTAGAGGGACCCTTTGTCTACGACGCATTTTAGTAAAAAGTATCAGTCGATTTCGAACTTTCGTCGAAATCACGTAAAATTCAACATGAGTCGCTTGTTTGCGCGTCGGTTCGAGGCAGTTTTTCTTCCTTCCCATTCAAAGGGGTCTACAATGACACATTTCCGCGGCCGCTGAATATATTAAGAAGTCGGTATCGTTTGTGAAGAAATGGGTGAATCATTTTAACGAGACGAAAAATGTCGACGATTTGCCAAAAGGTGGCTCGGTAGGCAAAGTCACTCCGAAAGTAAAAAAACGAATCGTGTCTTTGTTTTTATGGGACTTGAAATTGACGCAGCGTCAAGGAGCAGCAAAATTAAGAAAATCGGGTTTGAATGTGTCCCATAAGACCATTCGAACAACTTCGTGCCCATGATGTCAAATTCCGAAGCACGTTGAAGAAACCTTTGCTGGGCAAAATCACGTCACGAAGTGGCTCGTTTTAGGCCCACGATAATATACTAGAGTAACCCACACAATCGCCGGACGCTAATTCCTTGCGTATCTTGTAAAGAGAAAGCTCAGAGGAAAGACTCTGAGGACTTTGACTCAGTTGTCCCATATTTCGAAAAACTTGCAGAGTATGTAGAAAATCTCGTCGACAGCATGTTCCGAAGATACCAGGCGATTATTGATGCAGGAAGCGATTAGACAACGTAGTAAGGTAATTGCGCCGTTGTTAGGTCACCAGAGAATATATTGATGGCAAAAAAATATTCTCGGAACATATTTTTTCAATAATACCAGCGGTCACGTTCTCATTTAACAGACTGTATATTTCCCGTCTACCACCTACACAGAGGAATAGAATTATCAAAGAGGAATTTCAAAATGAATTTTTGCAACATACGAGGTTTAAATACGAACATAAATTCAGTGCACCAACACCTGCAATCAAATAAACCTCATGTACTCGCTCTCTGTGAAACTAAGGTCAGTTCATCGACCAGCACAGTAAATTATTTTTATCCTGGGTACGATTTAGGTGTAACTTTGGAATCTGTCTTTATGTCAGAAGCGACCTCTCTTGCCAACGAGAAGAGGCTCTGGAGCCCCCAAACTTTGATGTTATGTGGTTAAAAATAACGACTCAACCAACCACGAGGTTCATCTGTATCCTCTATCGACCACCAAATGATACTAACTTTAGAACACTTTTCGCTTCCCTTGCAGACACCATCGATCATTTACAAATTAACTATCCAAATGCTGAAATTGCCATCCTGGGCGACTTTAATGTCCACAACATCAACTGGCTTAAATATTCAAATACTACCGACGAACAAGGTCGTGAAGCCGAATCATTTTCAATCAGTTGTGGCTTAACTCAGCTTATTGACGAACCAACACGGATATCTGATCGAGACGGAGAGTTTGCCAGTCTTCTTGATCTCTTTTTAACCACCAATCCGGAGATTTACACAGTCAGCGTAAATCCGCCGTTCGGTTCTTCCGACCATAAACTACTTTCGACATCGAGTATTCTATCAATCAATGACAGAGAGGCGCCTAAACCGCGCAAGATTTGGCACTACAAGTCTGCTAAATGGGAAGATCTCATGGAATATTTTCGAACTTTCCCTTGGTTAGACGTTTGTTTTCGATCCGACGACCCATATGACTGCGCCAAGGAGGTTTACGATGTTATTTTGGCCGGTATGGAGGCTTACCTCCCTTTTTCGAAGAAATGCCCTTCCAACGACAAGCCTTGGTTTGACCGAAAATGCAAAAAAGTTGTTGCTTCTAAACATCTTGCATGCCGACAATGGCGCGAAAATCCTAACACCATAAATCGTAACACATTTGTTCGTGCCAAGGTCCTTTTGGTCGGTCGCTAAGGCAGTTAGTCAAAATTTCACCAAATCCACCATACCACCACTCACACGGCCAGATAATTCTATTGCAACGACACTTGTTGGCTGAACTCTTTGCTTCACATTCTACTGTCGATTTCCAAGGAAAAACACCACCTACTATTCCCGTAGTGCAGTCAAGGATGCCCGATGTTGTCTTCAGACAGCGTATCATAAAGCGTATTCTGATGAAGCTAGACACCAAAAAGGCTTCTGGCGCTGACGGAATACCTGCCATAGTTCTTAAAATCTGTGCGAGGGAACTAACACCAGTTTTCTGTAGACTTTTCAACCTATCCTACAGAAAGGGACTATTTCCTTCCTGCTGGAAATGTGCTACAGTTCAGCCGATACCTAAAAAAGGCAAGAAGACCTTGCTAAATAACTACCGACCAATCGCACTGCTTTCAATAACATCGAAAGTCATGGAAAAGGCTATCAATCAGCATCTTCTAAAATATCTTGAAGGATTCAACATTATTAGCGATCACCAATATGGCTTTCGTAAAAATAGATCAACAGGAGATCTTCTGACTTATGTAACACATGTTTGGAACAATGCAATTGAACCCTTTGGAGAATCTCGAGCGGTTGCTCTTGACATATCCAAGGCATTCGACCGTGTTTGGCACGATGGGCTGTAGGCTAAGCTACGTTCTTATGGTATGTCGGAAAAGTTCTGTTTGTGGCTCTCATGTCTCCTCAGAGAGCGTTCTTTACGAGTGGCAGTCGACGGATTTCTTTCTAACACCTTCACTATCAACGCCGGTGTACCCCAAGGCTCCATACTATCTCCTACTCTCTTTCTCATTTACATTAACGATCTGCTGGAAAAGACCGAGAATCCAATCTACAGCTTTGCAGATGACAGTACACTTATCTCTTCATTCACTTTGAACGCTCGGACATCGGCTACTCAGACGAATATCCGCAGACAGCAGGAAGTCATTCAACTTAACAAAGACCTGGAAGAAATTCTATCTTGGGGCGACAGTAACCAAGTGGAATTTAACGCTACAAAAACCCAGGCGACAGTTTTTTTCTAAAAAAGTTAACGTTGCTGAACCCGACATAGTTGTGTCGGGGCACTCCATTCCTCTAACATCGTCACTCAATTTGTTGGGCGTTAATTTGGGAGCAAATATGTCCTGGCATGAACATGTTGCAGGCATAGCAAGGAGAGCTTCTCAAAAGTTGGGAATATTATTTCGAACCAGAAAGCTTTACACTCCACAACAACTGTTATTCTTTACGAAGCTCAAATTCGATCAACTATGGAATACTGCTCCCATGTTTGGAGCTCCGCTCCCAAACATATACTGCATTTGTTGGATTCTATTCAGAGAAGAGCTGTTCGTCTGATTGGAGACCCGGAACTGACCGTCGGCCTTGATTCGCTGAAACATCGAAGAACGGTTGGCGACTTGAGCCTATTCTACAAGTACTTTCATGGAAAGTGTTCGAAGGATGTGGCCCGCTTAATTTCTCCCAAAGCGGTGCATGTTAGAAGTACACGTCGCGCTAATTTCTTCACATCCGTATGAGGTTCAGCTTGTTACTCCTCGTACAACGCTTTTCAAGCAGTCTTTTATATGAAGAACATCATCCCTTTGGAATAATTTACCCAGGACTGTGTTTCCCACCGAGTACAATCTACAGCGATTCAAGAACAACGTGAATCGCTTTCTCCGCACACGTGTCGCTCCTGTAGCGCTTTAGGGTCTTCCCTGTAGCACGTGTGCTAGGCCCATAAAAGGTAAAAAGGGTATCACTAAAATTTAAAAAAAAAAAGTTAGAAAACAAGGACATTCTATGTGACAATTTTAATGAAGTCTATATGGAACAAATCAACAGAAGAGACTCTGCGAGGCTCGAAGACCAAAACCGTAGCATCTGTAATAAATTACCTTACCTCTCTTTCAGCACCAGGGCCAGGCCACAAAATCGATTTTAAAAGCTGCAAACATACAACAATACAAGACAGGAGTTATCCGACAAGTCATCGAAACTGTGAAGAATGGCGCCTTCAACAAAAGAGATGATGCCCTCAACATCTCAGCTGCAAGGAAATTGTACTAACCAAAGGCATCAACGCATCAGCAACCAACAGCCTACTGAACAACGCCGAGATCTTCCACGTTGGCCCAGAGAGGCAAACCCCGACCAATTAGGGCTACAAATTCTGATTTCGATACCGTATAAGTACCACGAACAACTCACAAACTCTCAGGTTACAGTAAACTACTGACATCGATAATGACAAATGAAACCTTCGCGAAAGATCTGCGACTGCGCCTCTGGGAATTATTTATTGAACATACTAAACACTTACCAGATATATTCCAAAGATAAACTGATTATTTCCTGAGGATTAAATATCGTTCGTTCAGTATCTTCGCCGCGAGATTCGAAAAATTTGGAGATCATGCAGAACGAGTATGCAGAAAATCTCGTCGGCAGCATGCCTCGAAGATGCAGGAGGAGATTGGACAACTTACTAACGTAACTGCACCGTTGTTAGCACACCAAAGAATACATTGATTGCTGAAAACTTTTTCTCGAAAACACATATTTTCAAGAATACGAGCGGTCACGTTCTTACTTGACCGACTGTATATATATATATATATATATATATATATATATATATATATATATATATATATATATATATATATATACATATATATACAGTACCACCTCGATAATCCGGATCTCCATTAAATCGGATTCTTTAATAATCCGGACAAACATTTCTATTGCATTGTGTACTTTATAATCCGGATTTGATAGTACTAAATAATCCGGACCTGCGTTTTTAGACATCGACTTAATTTAAACTACATGAGAAAACTGAAATCGATAGTGAGGGGATTCCCCTAACTTCCAGTCTAATACATCTGGGATTCACACAAACTGTAGGTGCCTTTGATTTGCCTACAAAGCATCGCGTATCGCGTCTAAAGGTTAAGGAATTTGTAGTTGTTTGTTTATTGTCACAAGTACAACTTACCTAAGTTCTATTTTACTTTATGTGGTTCATATAAGTATGTAACCGTTTTTTTTACGTATATGTACCTACATATTAAAATGCCTTCTAAAAGAAAACATATTACACTAACAATAAAACAAAAGTCCGATATATTAGAAAGACTAGTTCTTGGTGAAAGCGGAAAAGTGTTGGAAAATGAATACGGAGTAGGAACATCAACAATTTCGGATATAAAAAAGAAGCAAGGGAAAATCAAAAGGTATGTATATATCATTTATTTTAAAGATAATTTTGAACTCTCACTATGGACGTGTAACTTCTTTTAGATTTATTTCCAAATGTGATTCCGGTCCTGGCGTTAGAAAAAACCTTACGAAAAGCCGAATATCCAGAAATGAAAACTCGTTTTGTATACATGGTTTTGTACGCAACGATCAAGGCACGTCCTAATTTCCTATGAAATTTTATCAAGCAAAGCAAAATAGTTTTACACTGAAACCTACGGGAATGATAATTTTAGAGCTAGCAGAGGCTGGATTTCTAACTTCAGAAAAAGACATGGCCTGCGTGCTTTAAAAGTTTGTGGCGAAAAACTATACAATGATGAAAGTGCCGTCGATCCTTTCCTAACTTTATTTGAAGATAAGATAAAAGAATTAAACCTTGGACCTACACAAATATACAATGTAGATGAATCAACTCTGTATTGGAAAATGTTGCCTGAGAAAACGTTGGTTCGTTCTTAGGAAAAGACCGCACCAGGTCGAAAAATAAACAAAGAACGCGTTACGTTTCTAGCATGTTGCAATGCTGATGGATCACAAAAATTAAAGTTGTTAGTAATAGGAAAAGCAAAAAATCCGAGGGCTTTTAAAAATGTGAACATACCTGTTGAGTACAAATCATCTGCCATGGATGGATGACTACAGCAATTTTCTTAGACTGGTTTCATCATTCTTTTATTCGTCAGTCAAAAGTCATTTAAGAAGTCTCAACTTGCCTGAAAGAGCCCTGCTAATTGTTGATAACGCTTTGAGCCATGGAACTATAGAAGAGCTGACTAGTGAAGATGGACAGTTTATAATATTATTTCTTCCACGAAATTGTACTGCACTTTTGCAGCCTATGGACCAGAATGCAATCAGACTGACAAAATTATTTTATCGGAAAAGTCTTTTAGCCCATATTTTATCAAATAATAAAGAGAGGTTATTAAAAAGCATTAACCTAAAAGATGCTGTATGTCTACTATGCAATTCATAGGAAAAAGTCTCCCCTGAAGTCTTGAAAATGTGCTGGACAAAATTATGGTTTATGTGGCAGATACCAACCCAGACACTGAATATGATGCTGAAGATCTGAATCCTCTGAGTGAATTGCGGCACAATTTGCTTTCCACGAATGAAGCAATGAAAGGTAAAGCCTGAAATTTTTCTTTTAGTATTTTTTTGGTTAATTCGTAAATATTTAACAGATGTTTCAGATATGCTGAATGTTCTCACTGAGCAGAATCTCACGAACGTGGAAATATGTAACTGGCTTGAAAATGATGAAGATTTGTTACCACCGGAAGACATAGACGATACAGATGAACAACACGAGAGTGATAATAAAGGTTCAGAGTTAAATACTAATACAAACCAGACTGTTAAGAACACTGTGAAGAATGATGAGGCAGTTAAAAGTTTCAATGTGTGCATGAGATGGGCAGATGAAAATGATATCCCTCTAAGTGATGTTCTTGTACTTCAAAGATTAAAAGAAATTGCTTTTATGATGAACCAGAGAAGGGTCAAGCAAACAAAAATTACAAATTTTTTTACAAAATAAGATAAAAGTTGATAAGATATGCTTCTATTTTAAATATTATTCTATATATGTACTATTTTTTAGTTGTTTCGTATTAAATGATTCGTTTTTTAATATAAATAATGTCCTGCTTCAGTAATTCGAATTATTTACTAATTCGGATCACCGCGGTTTTAATTAGTCCGGATTGTCGAGGTCGCACTGTATATATATATATATATATATATATATATATATATATATATATATATATATATATATATATATATATATATATACATAAAAACATATAAAGAGAATACAGGGAAAAAAATGACATTAAGAGCTTTTTCTTAATTTTGGGCATAATTTAAATTAACAGCAAAATCACTCGAGTGTAAAACTCATTTTAATCCAATGATTATAATACCACCGTAGGCTTCAAGTAAGCGTGACCTAAATTAAACAAATCATTACATATTATTGCTACTGTACCAATTAAGACTACCACACACGTTAAGACGCCTTAAAATGGCAATTTAAAATCATTAAACCGTAAATAAACACCCTGTAAATCATTCGTTTTTAAACTAAATTCTCGTACTTCGAATTAACGGGATGCCAGACCGGATGGTAAAATCCCAAGATACAGGCCAAAACCACCAAAGCGAGAGAGAAAGGTAAATATACTAAGAAGATAAATAAAAGGAGACGGAAGAAAGTCGTAAAGTATATACCAGAGATGTTTGAAAAGATACAGATAATGCATGTAATAACTGAAATTAGAAATGACTTTACAATATTACCATTTTTATGTTATAGTTAGTAATAGAAGTGTAACGGCTGTACTTTTTAGAACCCAGCAATATTACAATAAGCTCGTTCTTTTACGTTTTATTAACATTTTCCGCCAACACTGACACCTTTAGATAATTTGCGACCTGATTTGCGCCCAGCAAAGATTTCTTCAACGTGCTTAGGAATTTGACATCATGAGCACGAAGATGTTATCGAATGAGTCTCATGGGACACATATATTTAGCGGCCGCCGAATGTGTCATCTTAGGTCCCTTTGGATGGGAATCTGACTGCCTCGAAACGACGAGCAAACAAGTGACTCATTTTGGATTTTACGTGATTTCGACGAAAGTTCGGCATCGACTGATACTTTTACTAAAATGCGTCGTAGACAAAGGTTCCTTCTGCTCATTTTTTGTTGAATCGTTAGAATCGCATACACCAAAAATGAATTATCGCGGACACGTTCTTACTTGACAGACTGTAGTTTAGGTTTGTTGTTAGTGTTATGTTTAAAATATTGGTAATTATTTCCTTGATCATGGGGGTTTTTAGGGGGTGTAGAGAGGTGTTCTTGACACAAAACCGAAAAGGTTAGCCGTCGGCCACCCCTCATAAAAAAGTTATTAAGGGTTGAAATTTTATTATTTATTAATTTTAGTTTTTGATGAAAAATGACCAACTTATACTGGTAGCTGTTCTCTCAGGCCCCTCTTTAGCAAAGACACCACCCCTTAACTTCTTAAAAAAAATAAATCCTTGAAAAGAGTAATGTGAAGTTCACAAAAAGTGTAGTATCACATATCATGGCTTTGCTCCTAGATCACGACTGTATCCACCCTCAGTCATCACCCAAAGATCAGTTTGTTTACATTCGTGTAATCTATTATTCAGCGATAATGACAAACTTATCATATTTTGGAACAGAATATTCTTGAAAATATAAATTGACAATTTTTAATTTTGAATAAAACGAGAGGGGGTGTGGTTGAGAGCGAAAGGGGATCGGAGGCGGTTAAGATCCAGGGAGAAAGTCCCTGAGAGAGTATCTGAGGCAGAGCCGTAGATATTTTTTACCATCTTTACTTTATATCATTTAAGGGTCGATTTTTTTTATGAGGTTGAGGGGCGAAACCGCCGCTAAAGAAAGGTCTGGAAGCACAATTTCCAGTACAGACATGTAATTTATCATAAAAAAATATTTAAATCAATAATATTTGATTTTGCTGCCTTTCAAAACAGTTATTTTTATAAAATTTCAACCTTTCTATCAGGGGTGACCAACGGCTGATGCCAACGGAAATGTGTTCGCATGAACACCCCCTACAACTCCTAAATATATCTCCTACGGGGATGGGGGATGATCAAGTAAATAATTACCAAAATGTTTCTCTTATATATATTTTGAAATAAATGTTACTTGTAATTTGGTTTTATTTTACCCAAAAAACTTCGCTGGGTACCGGCCAAATTAGCCCGATATCCGGCCAAATTAGCCGGGTATCCGGTTTTAGCCGGATAGATCGGGTACCTGTTATATTCTTATTAATTTGCTAATTAAAAGTGTACCAGACTATTTTTTCTTACTTTTTAAGGGCTTTAATTAGTTTTATTTTTATAGATATAACATTTGAGGCTCTCACATTAGTATGGCTGTGCATTACCAATTAAGATCATATAAACTAGATTCAATTTTTATGCTTAACAGATTGACAAGTTGCCATTTTTATAAATTATGCATACAAAGTGTTAATGTAAGTTGTATCTTTTAATTTTGTGGAATTTTATGTTATTAAAGAACGTTACCATCATTTCTTTAGTGCCAAATTGGGTTAGCAACCATGAAATTTTACGTAAATACATGGATTTCATTACATATGATTGTACACTTATCTACGTAAAATTGTTAACGTAATTTTATGAAAGATCTCCGATTTTTTTGTACAATTACAACAGTAACTGATGGTTATATACAGTAGAATCCCGATTAACCGAGTCGCGATTATCCGAGCTCCGGATTAACCGAGCCAATCTAAGAACCTGATTATCCGGGGTACGCGCGTCTATGCTGCGTATTAACCGAGCTTCTAAAATATGTATGTACATATTTCCATTTAAAACCGTCAGGGCCTTCGGGGAATCCCTCTGGCCCGTGTGAGGGGTTCTCCTATTTATGTTTTTGGACTCTTTCACCATATAAATTTGCGTGAATGCAGTGCGTTATAGCGTTTACTACGGAGAAGTACGAGTATACTCACATAATTTGTTTGGTTGGAGTTCTGGTAGTTAGTGTAATTAATACGAATTGATTTATTTGAATTTTTGTTTGTCGTATTATAATGAAGCAAAACAAGCGTAAAAGAATCGTCGTTCCTATTGAAGAAAAAGCCATCAGAAAAACTGAAGCAGGAGAGACAATTAAAGTTGTTGCACGAGATTATGGAGTAGGTAAGGTAACAGTTGGAGATTGGAAAAGAAACCGCACAAAAATAGAAGACTGGTGTCTAAATCAAGCATCCTCGTCCTCAGAAAGAAAATCAATGAAAACCGGCGACTATGAAATGGTTAACGAAGTTTTATTCATGTGGTTTGACCAACAGAGATCAAAAGGTGTGCCTCTGTCAGGTCCAATTTTACAACAGAAAGCAATAATGATTAGTAGGCAATTCTCAGAGATAGATCAGTTTATCGCCACTTCTGGATGGCTTGACCGCTGGAAAAAAAGGTACGATGTACAACTGACCGCATGTGGTGAAAAATTTTCTGCTAATGTGTCATCAATTGAGAAGTTTAAACAGAACTTTAAAAAGCAAATCGAAGATTGTGGATACACATGTGATCAAATTTACAACTGTGACGAAACTGGTCTGAATTATAAAATACTTCCATTAAAAACATTGGCATCTCGACAGGAAAAATCAGCTCCTGGGCACAAACGAAGTAAGGAAAGATTAACTATAATGGTATGTTCCAATGCATCTGGCAAGCACAAAATCCCACTGATGGTGATTGACAAGTCTGCACGTTCAAGAGCTTTAAAAGACATCTCACCCAAAGCTCTACCAGTCTATTACAAAAGTCAGAAGAGCGCATGGATGGATACGACCTTATTTACTAACTGGTTTGAAGAAGAGTTCGTGCCATCTGTGACTAAATTTTTGAACAGAAACCGTCTTTGTTAATGGATAAAGCCCCCTCTCACCCTGGAGAAGGACTTCATGTGGGCGAAATTGTTGTAAAATTTTTTCCTCCAAATGTAACCAGCATAATACAATCAGTGGATCAAGGCATCCTCGAAAACATTAAAAAAAAATTATAGGCGTTTATATCTTGAACATCTGTTAGCATACACAGAAAAAGGATGATATTATCAATGAGATGAGAAAGGTTACATTGAAAAATGTTATTTACTGGGTAGGTCAAGCTTGGGATTCTGTGCGTACTACCACTATTCAAAAATCTTGGTCAAAAGTTATTGATTTTGAGGACTATAATGACAGTGAAGATGATACTCCATTAAATGAATTAGCTTTGAAATTGAGAAGCCATGGAGAAATGTCCTGTTCAAATTTTGACAGCGAGATAGAAGAAAAAGAAAAAGTTTATTTGAATTAATGCAAAAATTAAAAGGGTGCGAAAATGTGACAAGAGAAGATGTTGTTGAATGGATTACAGCAGATGATTTAGAAGAAGAAATGAGTATTGAAGAAATAACGAATGCCTTTCAGGAAACCGAAAAATCAGATGACGATAACGAAGCGGCGGTGGATGAACAGTCTCCCACTAAGATCTCTCATCAAGAAGGTTTTGCTTCTTTGGAAAAAGCTTTGAGGTATATCGAACAACAACCAGAGGCAACCCCAGCGGATTTGCTTCTTCTTAATAGATGGAGAAACATTGCAGCGAGAAAAAGAAGATGCAATATGAAACAGAAGCGCATAGATACCTATTTCACTGTTTTATAATATATGTGTCTATTTATATGTTAAAAAACGTTAATACATCGGTTTAAAGTATTAGTGTGTATTTTTTGAATTAATAAAAAACAAATCCGGATTATCTGAGTTTTCAGTTAACCGAGGAGGGTGCCCCCCACGTTACCTCGGATAACCGGGGTTCTACTGTATATATGTATATATATATATATATATATATATACATATATATATATATATATATATATATATATATATATATATATATATAATCTTTTTAATTTATTGCATCACTAGTCACTTAAGCTTTGCCCTTTAAGAATTGTAAACTTAATCCAAGTCATAGTTTTTATTATTATTATCTTAAATAAACTCTACCAAAGATGGAATACAGATCCTATGGTTGAGGCTCTGCTCCCAAACATACACTGCATTTGTGGGATTCTATTCAGAAGAGAGCTGTTCGCCGGATTGGAGATTCGAAACTGGCCAGCAACCTTGATTCGTTGGAACATCGAAGAACGGTTGGCGACTTGAGCGTATTCTACAAGTATTTTCGTCGAAAGTGTTCGATGGATGTAGCCCGCTTAATTCCTCCCAGAGCGGCGCATACTAGAAATACACGTCGCGCTAATACTTCATATCCGTATGAGATTCAACTTGTTTACTCCTCGTACAGCCCTTTTCAAGCAGTCTTTTATACTGAGAATCTCATCCCTTTGAGATAATTTTCCCAGGACTGTGTTTGCAACCAACTTTGACAATCTATAGCGATTCAAGAACAACGTGAATCACTTTTTTCCGCACACGTGCCGCTCCTGTAGTGACTCAGAACTGGTACATATTGAACACTAGTTCGCTCGAGTGAAAATTGATTTCTAATATTCTTCTTTTAAAAAGCAAACCGACCTCCTAGTTCAAATTCCAATCTACTTAATAAAATATTTAATGGTTCGCCCCCGTAAAAGTTAACTAATACCATACAACAGAGCTCCAAAACAGAAAACATACAAAGGGAGGCAGACAAGAAAGAGAGAGATATCGAACAAGGCCAAAAGGGTCCGACGCAAACCCGAAAAGCAAACCGGAGGGTCTCGTGACTAATCTCCTTTCACACCGCTAAAAACGTCATAATTCACGTGACAAGATCTTGTCTTCTTGTTGCACTCACTCACTCTTCTGTTATGGTTAAAGTGTCGAGTCATAGACTATAATTTATTGCTATCGATATAGGTAAATGGAAAAGCCATTTACGGTTTTTTATACTACATTAACTTCTATCTTTATTGATTGATTTTGACAGTTTATTTACTGAAATATGTATGCCGAGGTTTATTATAATAATAATAATAATAAACACATGCAAAGAAAGACTTACCATCGAGAGGAAGGCAGGAGGAAGAGGAATCATAGACATCAGATCACTACACACAAAACAAATACAAGCACTTAGGAAATTCTTCCACAGCAAGCAAACCAGCCTCCACACAGAGACAGTGAAAGCAGACAAAAACTACACACCTCTCGACTTATCCCGGGCAGACCACTCAGCAGATACACACAGTCACACCCAATTACAACAGGAAAAGATGCAAACGTGGTAAGAGAAAACACTCCACGGAAAACCACATAAAACAAGACCACGTAAATAAAAAACAATCATACGTCTGGTTGCAGGATGGGCAGCTCTTCCCTGAAACAGAAGGCTTCCTACTTGCCATCCAGGATAAAGTCATATTAACCAGAAACTATCAAAAGCATATCATCAAAGACCCAACTATTACAAAAGACAGATGCAGAAAATGCCACCAGCAGAAAGAAACGATCAAACACATAACAAGCCGATGTAAAATATTAGCCGGAACGGAATACACAGCCAGACATGACACAGCTGCCAAAGTAGTTCACCAAGCACTAGCCACAACATACAAACTCATAGAAAACACAGATCCCTACTACAAATACACACCAATATCCATACTGGAAAATAAAGATTACAAGCTCTACTGGGATATCAGTATCCATACGGATAAAACAATCTCCGCCAATAGACCCGATATTACTTTTCAGTGCAAAAAAGGAAAAGTCACCTATCTAACTGACATAGCTGTTCCCAAGCAACGACCCAAACATCCAAACGAAATACACAGAAAAAATTTCCAAATACACAGACCTTGCAACGGAAATAAAAAGCTATGGAAGCAAGAAAAAGTCATTATTATCCCCCTCATTATATCAGCCACAGGCCTTACACCAATAAGATTCACACCACACTTAGTACAATTGGGACTCAACACAAACATACACAAAAACATTCAGAAGTCAGTGATTTTGAAAACATGTAACATTGTCAGGTCATTCCTTAATACAGAATGGTAATCGCGTTTGTGTTGACTTGGCTTCGGCCCGTCAGCCGAACATGGAACCACATTGACCAAATGTAAGAAAGAACAACTTTTTTTTAATAATAATGAAACATTTATTATTCCAGTTTTAAAAACTAAAAAAAGTCTAATATTCACTATAACTAAGAAAAAATGGGTTAACTCAGGGATGTCAAAGATACGGCCCGCGGGCCGCATCCGGCCCCCGGGACGTATCAACAAGGCCCGCGATCGCAATGTGTCACAGAAAGAAGAATCATGTTTTTTAGAGCCGTATATTATATACTATATAATTAAATAATTCAGTACATTTTTTTTATTTGAATCTGGCCCGCCTACACATTCTAAATTTAATATATGGCCCTCTGCAAAATTGAGTTTGACACCTCTGGGTTAACTGGTCCTAGTTGCCATCTCCCACATAGAATACATCATAAAGATACTGTTGAGACCATTAGAAAAATGTACAGAAACGTTTGCAAATTGCTTTAAGTGAATATAAAATAATATCAAATAATGATCATTTTAAACAACAAAAAACCGGCAAGCGCAATTTAATTTAAAATAAAATTGTAACTCGTTACTAGAGCGACTAGCCGCTCAGTTACAGTTACCTGTACCAAACGTCAAGAACATATTTTTCATATACCAGATAAATTATCAGATGTAATGCACTCGTGATAATTTTCGCTCAATCTGCACTTTATTGAAAATAATCCAGAATTTTTTAAAAATTTCTTGATCAGTACTTTTCGAGATAAACGGGGCATCGATTTTTGCCAATTTTTTTAAAATAACACAAAGGAAAGTGCGCGAAAGCATTACATCATATATATTCTTGAACTCTTATTTTCACAAACTTTCACGCCCCACTCGATGACCTGATAAAAAAATGTTTTTTCACTTCCGATTTCATCACCCTAAAACTAATGCCTTAAGTCAAAATTTGACTTTCAAAACTACACGGCTCTGATTCGGTCATTAATTCCTATATTTCTGCCAAATTTAAACTTTTTATTATAGTGTGCAGAACGTTGAGGCGCAATTGTATAACGTCTAGAAGCGGCGTTATTTTGTATAGCTCCAACTTTCTTTATTTTTAATAAATATTTTATTTATTAAATATAAGCCGTTATTTGGCCCTTATGTATATCTTAATTTCTGAGAATGGATTGAGTGGATATTAATACTGAAAGAACTAAAGAAATTAGTATAAACTATCTCATTTTTTTTTTGTAGAGAATATGGATAAGATAAAATTGGGCACCACTCATTTTGGGATAAAAAGAATCTAAGTTCAGCTCAAAAAATGAAAAAATAACTGAAGAGTTATTTAGTTGCTGAAATAAAATTAATTTACGTACAACCGTTGCGTCCTGAAAGAAAGAGCGGGAGTTTAGTGAGACACTACACATTCAAATAAAAAAGGGTATATCTATTAACAAAATAAAAATTCCTAACTTTATTACACTCTTAAAATTACATCTACTAAATAAAACCCCTTAAGCTAGAAGAGTGTACACTATTACATAGAATCTTTAAATCGGGATTACTAAGCTTTTAATAAAAGGCTTGATAAAACATGATATTAAAAGTTTGTGAAATTAACTCTGCGAATTACACGTGTTGAGTATTTGTTGGAAACGCACTTATAGACAGGAAGTGAGATATTTAGACTGGTGTGCTTATGACTTACTAACTGGTTTCTCCTCGTGGGTTATCCATAAGTTACTTGGCCTCTCCTGGTGAGATCCTCAAAAAAATATTGTCTCAGCCCTTACCATCCTAGCTTCATTTGGGTTGCTAAACACTTTTTGACCCGAAATGCCTGAGGATGAGCAGGATATTTCAAGCAAGAAAAAAGGCCTTAAACTTGAGAACTAGAAACCGTTACTGCACTACTGCATCACTAAAAAAAACACTCTCTGGCGTGCTGGAGAAGAAAGCCACTACGGCCTACTGGCGAAAAAAAAGCCACTACCACTTCATGGTGGAAAAAAGCCACTATGAATTCCATCTGGCCGTTTATATATCTTTTGCCTCTTCTTCAAAGTGACGTCTTTAAAATGGCTCACTTCCGGGCGCAAAATTAATGCAAACTAAATAAGTCAAGTCGTCAACACGCGTTACACACTGCAGGTTTTAAATTAGACTGCTCAAAAATTTAAAACACTGTTTTAAGCTACACTGCCCAAAAATTAAAATCACTGCAATAAATAAAAAAATTTAATAAAATATAAACTATAGAGAGAAAAACAGTGTCGTAACATTATCTTAAAATCTAGGAAAAAATGAATGTTACATTTTACCACATAGTTTCGGAGAAACTTGGATGAGACAGACGGAGAGACAGACAGAGGGACAGACACCGAAGTGATCCCGCAAGTGCTCCGTACAGAACAGCAGTAATTTATATTATACAGATTATATATATATATTTATATATATATATATATATATATATATATATATATATATATATATATATATATGTATATATATATATATATATATATATATATATATATATATATATATATATATATGTATATATGTATATATATATATATATATATATATATATATATATATATATATATATATATATATATATATACAGAAATGTTTTAAAATATCCAGTTAAAAGAAAGGAGAAAAAAAAGAAATCATTCAGGTCTTATCTCACCCACTGGGGACACAATGATACCTAACTAATGTAGCTATATGTCAACGACCTATCCGGATGAAAGATAAGTGGGTCTTTAAAGATAATCGTAAATGTAGTTTTTTCCTGTTCCCCCTGACACTCTTACCTAACTCGTAACTGCCGATAATTGCAGGCATGCTAACATAAAAATTGAAAAAAGTATTACCGACTGGTTAATTGAACTCACAAGTCATATTAACTAAATCGGATAAAATACTATACATATATAATCTAATACAGTGCGACAATTAATTATCCCGACTGCTGGTGTAAAAATTAAATGAAATAACTTTTTTCTTTTTCTTTATTCAATATATTCTCCTTCTATTTCATCATACTTTTTACGATTTAATATGGATTCACACTAGTTTTCTAGGTCACTTTCGGGGGTAGAGGTACCATAGCAACTTTTATAGACAGAGGTCTGTATCTACTTATTTTTACGAGTATATTCTATATATACGGAACACTTATAAGATGACTTCGGTGTCTGTCCGTCTGTCTGGCACACCCGATTTTTTCCGAAACTATTTGTCATAGAAACTTGAAATTTGGTAATAATATAAGAATTGATGGCCTCATCAGAGCCATGTAGTTTTGAAAGTTAAATTTTGACTTAAGGGGTTAGTTTTGGGGGGTGAAATCGGAAGTGAAAAAAAATTTTTTTACTAGGTCATCGAGTGTGGTGTCAAATGAAAGCTTGTGAAAACACGAGTAAAAAAATATATATAATGTAATACTTGCGCGCACTTTTCTTTGTATTATTTTTAAAAAATCGCGAAAAATCGTTGTCCACCCGCCTTATCTCAAAAAGTACTGATCAAAAAATTTTGAAAAAATTCTGGAATATTCTCCACGGGGTGTAGATTGAACAAAAATTATCACGAGTGCATTACCTTTAATAATTTATCTGGTAAATAAAAAAAAGCAAAAATTTCAAGGTCGTCAGTTTTCAGTAGATTGGAAACAAACTTTGTTGAAAACTCATTTGGGGTGTGTTTTGTGAAGTCACTGATCATTTTATACCTCCGTAACAATTTTTTTTATTTTAAAAGCAATCAATGTACGGAACACTAACTGCGCAAGTTAAACTTGCATTTGACCAGTTATTATAATTGTGGAATTTATATTTATTTGTGATTGTAAATTTAGTTTTGAGAAATTTAGGTGTTAATTATTCTTTCTTCTTCTTCTTTTAGCAGCCACTCACAATCCCAACTCCTTTCATAGTGCCTTGTTCTAGGCTAGTTGGTGCCAATTTTTTCCGATTAATGTCGTCTAGCCAACTTTCCGTTTTTACAGGCGGAGTCTCCAGTATATAATGAATTTTGCCCACCGTCTTGACGGGCAACATGTCCTACCCAGGTCCACTTTAAATGGGCTATACGAGTTATTATGTCTTTGACTTTTATTCTTTGTCTCTCTGTTTGGAATGTGATCCGTTTAATGGCTCTTTCTGTTACTCTATGTGCTGCTTAGTTGATTACAGTTGTGGTTGCCATTCCATACGTCATCACCGGAACTATACATGTATCAAACACTTTCCTCTTTAAATTGATTGAAATATTGCTGTTTTCAATCACATTGCTGCCCGCGTTAGTCGGGTACGTCTGTTGATCTTGGCAGTCTGATTCTCTCTACTTACTTCTTGGTGTTATGTCCTAAGTAAAGATATTCCTCTACTTTTTCTATAACCTAGTCACCTACATGTACCTCTCTATCTTCATGGACAGGTCAATTTTTGCTGATTCCCTTTGACGTTTTTGAAGTATAACTTCCAGCTCGTTTATGTCTTGGCTGATTAGCACAATGTCGTTCGCAAAACGAAGATGATTTAGATATCTGCCGTCAATTCTTATGTCTTTCTCATCTTAATTTAGGTTCTTGAAAATGTCTTCAAGTAAAAGGGTGAACAATTTAGGAGATATAGTATCGCCTTGTCTTACACCCCTTTTCACTGGGATTTTGTTTGTGTTGGTGAACAAAAAAGATCATGCAGCGTATTCCCAAAGCTTGGCACCTTTGGATTACCACTTATTCCGATTTCTAAAACACCTGAACTAACCTATCTGATCAGTTGAACAGGCTGAAAAAAGTCTCGACGAATTTATCGCAACGAAACATCAGTTATAAGGTCACTTCGGTGTCTGTCCGTCTGTCATACTCGATTTTCTCCGAAACCCTTTGACGTAGAAAGTTAAATTTTAGCACTAATATAGGAATTGATGGCCCCATCAGAGCCGTGTAGTTTTGAAAGTTAAATTATGAGGAGTTACTTTGGGGGGGGGTGGTGAAATCGAAAGTGAAAAAAACTTTTTTACCAGGTCATCGAGTGGGGTGTCAAATGAAAGCTTGTGAAAACACGAGTTGATAAATATATATAATGTAATACTTGCGCACACCTTTCTTAGTATTATTTTTAAAAAAGTGCTAAAAATCGCTGCTCTCCCCGTTATCTCGAAAAATACTGATCAAAAAATTTTGAAAAAATTCTGGAATATTCTCCACAGGGTGTAGATTGAAGGAAAATTATCTTTAATAATTTATCTGATATATAAAAAAATATATATATCAAGGTCATCAGTTTTCAAGAAAAATCGGAAACAAAATTTGTTGAAGACTCATTTGGGGTGTGTTTTGTGAAATCATTAATAATTTTATACCTCCGTAACAAAAACTTTTATTTCAAAAGTAATCAACGTACATAACACTAATTGCGCTAGTCCGACTTGCACTTGGCCGGTTATTCAATATGAAATCTGGCCATGGCCTGAGAGATGGCAAAAATATGTGGTGAGTCAAAGAGATTACTTTTAAGATTAAGTTTGTATTAGTTTTTTAAATAAATAGAAAAGTTGGTATATAGGAACACGCAATTATTTTGTACATCTAATATAAAAAATATCCGCTATATATTAATTAAATTTGTAAAGGGTCTAAAAATTATCAGCGCCCAAAAGAACCTTATACCGGCACTGAATAAAGCTTACACCAAAATAGGCATAACAAAAATTCAAAGTAGATTTTATTTCTTCATTTCTTACGTTTCTTTTTTGTTTTGGTGTCTCCATTCGCATTTCTGCGATTGTTGTATTTTTAGATATGTGGCTAAGGAGATTCTTTATATCGAGAGGTGTTAATTAGAATGTACGAAAATGCTTTATTTTGTTTGTAAAAACTATTAACTTAGTTGGAAAATAAGTAGGATAGATCTTCCTTCCTCGCAGCGTCTCAGTTTCCTGGCTTGCTAGTGGGCCAAGTCAGGGAGTATGGAGTTCAGTTGATTCGGGTAAGTGATGCCATTGAAAAAAAAATACGTTTACTCGCAGAGCGTGATGATGTTGCAGGATAACCCCCGGCCCCACAGAGCAAAAAAGATTGATTTTAGATTTAAACTGGGAAATTCTACCTCATGCAGCGTATTCCCAAGGCTTGGCACCTTTGGATTATCACTTATTCCGATCTCTACAACGCCTGAACTAATCTATCTGATCAGTTGACCAGGCAGAAAAAAGTTTCGACAAATTTATCGCATCGAAACATCACTTTTAGTGTTCCGTACGGAACACTTATAAGGTCACTTCGATGTCTGTCCGTCTATCACACTCAATTTGCTCCGAAACTATTTGACATAGCAAGTTAAATTTTAGCACTAACATAGGAATTGTTGGCCCCATTAAAGCAGTGTAGTTTTGAAAGTTAAATTCTGACTTAAGGGGTTAGTTTTGGGGATGAAATCGGAAGTGACAAAAACTTTTTTATCAAGTCATCGAGTGGGGTGTGAAATAAGAGCTTGTGAAAACACGAGTTCAAAAATATATATAATGTAATATTTGTGCACACTTTTCCCTGTATTATTTTTAAAAAATTGCTAAAAATCGCTGCCCTTCCCCTTATCTCGAAAAGTACTAATCAAAAAATTTTAAAAAAATTCTGGAATATTCTCCACATGGTGTAGATTGAACGAAAATTATCTTTAATAATTTATCTGGTATATATATAAAAAAAAACAAAAATAACAAGTTTTCAACAAAGATCGGAAATAAATTTTATTGAAAAACTCATTTGGGGTGTCTTTCGTGAAATTATTCATCATTTTATACCTCCGTAACAAAAATTTTTATTTTAAAAGTAATCAACGTACGGAACAATTCCGACTTGCACTTGGTCGATTATTCAATCTGAAATCTCACAATGGCCTGAGAGATGGCAAAAATATGTAATGAGCCAAAAAGACTACTTTTAAGATTAAGTTTGTATTAAATTTTTCAAAAAATATAAAAGTTAGTATATAGGGACACGCAATTATCGTGTACATCTGACATAAAAAATATCCGCTATATATTAAATTTGTAAAGGGCCTAAAAATTATCAGCGCCCAAAAGAACCTTATACCGGCACTGGATGAAGCTTAAACCAAAATAGGCATAACAACAATTCAAAGTAGATTTTATTTCTTCATTTTTTACGTTTCTTTTTTAATGTTCACATTATGACACAAGCGCAACCATCAATCTTCAAACTTAAATTTAATAAAACCACCACGCGCCCGCTCTAATATCAATCCTTCACAATAAACTGGGCATCGGCTTCTCTGGTTAAACTCGAATTAGATGAGTCACTTTTCAGTGGCAGAGGCATTCAACCAACACGCATTCGCTTTCATTCAATCAGTCGAATCAAGCGAAGTGTAATGGTAAAACGGAGAGGAGATATAAAACAGGACCGATGAAGATAATAGATTCCGTTACAGCTATTGTTAAAATTTAAAATGAAATTTGGTTTTCTTGTTTGTAGTTTTGCTTAAAACATTTACCTTCATTTAAATCAACAAATAATAAAGCAGAGCACCGATTCAAAACATCGCACAATATATATATATATATATATATATATATATATATATATATATATATATATATATATATATATATATATATATATATACACTACCGTTAGAAAGTATTTGCCACCTAGAAATTTCAATGTAACTGCCAAAATTTACTACCTAATTGAATCCTTTTATTACATTAGGTAAATTTAATTACTTCTTAACAAGTGTCCACCATAAAATTGTTTAGATAAGCCTTTTTGGTGAAATCACAAATTAAAAATCAATTAGAACAAATTTCCAAGTTTTGCATGATAATCGTTTTGAGGCGATTTCAATTCCAGTTGAAGTAAGAGATGATGTTCGAATCCTATCAGTTACCTACAGTAAAACATGGTGGAGGTTCAGTAATGGTTTGGGGTTGTTTTGGCAACGGTAAAGTTGGAAAAATCTTTAGAATAGAAGGAATCATGCGAAAAGAACAGTATCAAAAAATTTTGCTAACTCAAATGCTTTCTTCTGGAAGAGATATTTTTCAGGGGAAAATTATTTTTCAGCAAGACAATGACCCTAAACATTCTGCTAAACAAATTAGAGAACTTTTGGACCAATGGAAATCCGATGACGTCCTGGAAGTGATGACTTGGCCTCCACAATCACCTGACTTAAACCCCCTCGAATTGCTGTGGGACCATTTGGACAGGTGTAGTCGAAAACTCAATCCAATATCAGAAAATCCCTTATGGGAGCTTTTACAAGCAGAATGGGTTAAAATAACCGAAGAAACTCTGAAGAAACTACTGGACAGAATGCCGAAACTCTGTAAAGCGGTAATTAAAAATAAAGGAGGTCACATAGATGGGAAAAATCCTGGAAAATCATGAATATTTTTCTGATTTTCTAGACTGTAAATAATGTGAAAATAAATAATAAATCATTAAAATTTAAAAAATGTATATTATCTGGGTTTTTGTTGTGTTGGGACTGAAATAACTAGGTGAGCAAATATTTTGTGACGGTAGTGTATATATATATATATATATATATATATATATATATATATATATATATATATATATATATATATATATAAATATCATTATCTATAAGTGTGGAACTCATCCACACTTATAGATAATGTTTTTTTGTAAATATTGATAGTTTTAGTGCTGCTGTGATTGAAAATGCTCTCTCGGATCATCATGCGCAGCTTATTTCATTTCACTCAGAGCAGGTTGAAACTTTAGATTACAAGTATATTAAAAAAAGAATATTTTCAAGAAAAAGATTAGTTCTGTTTAGGCAGGAGCTGCAGACTGTTGACTGGAGTCCCATACTGGAGTCCAATGACGTCGATGTATGCTATAATACATTTATAAATATAATAAAATATCTAATGAATGTAATTTTTCCAACAAAAAAATATAATTGTAAAAAACTTCATAATGGTTGGATAACTAAAGGTATAAAAATTTCATCTAAAAATAAAAGGAAACTATACTGTGAGAAAAAGAAAGGTAAAATATCTAACGATGAATTCAAGAGATACGATAAAATTTTAAAGAAAGTTATATTGGAAGCTAAAAGAAAATCAAATACTGAATTTATTTTGAATTCTGATAATAAAACTAAGGCAACCTGGTCATTGGTAAGGAATATATCTGAAAATTCTCAAAAAAAAATTCAATAATCGACACTTTTGCGCCGAAATATGGGGATTCAGTGACAGCATTGAATGCTTTAAACCATTACTTCATTGATTCTTGTCCAGATGTTGATGGTAGTGGGACAGTTGACTCATTCCCTATAGAAGGGTGTCAGCGGACAATATTCTTAGAACCAACTAGCACTGAAAATGTCTGTAGATGCATAAAAAATTTGAAAAACAAAAAATCCGTAGGAGAGGACCAGGTGCCTGTTTCGCTGCTGAAGGAGACGGCAGATATTATATCTATACCTTTGGAACATATTATTAATGTTATGTTTCTCGACAGGAGTCTTCCCATACCAATTAAAGCTTGCACATATAAAAGCAATATATAAAAAAGGTGACCGAGCTGAAGAAAAAAAAATTATAGGCCGGTATCACTGCTGTCAAATGTAAACAAAATTTTTGAAAAAATATTATACTCCAGATTGATATCCTTCCTTGAGCGAAACAATGTCCTGGCTGATAGAGCTATTTATCAAGCCATGTCAGAGATTCTTAATTTTTTAAATGATGATAGGGTGACTGTGGCCATGCTTCTCGATTTGTCAAAAGCATTTGACTCGGTAAATCACTCAATACTTTGCTTAAAACTAGAGAAGTATGGAATTAGAGGTGTAGCTCTTCAGCTCATAAAATCATATTTAAAAAACAGAACCCAATGTGTTATTGAAACAGACCCTTGTGGAAACCTTGCTTGCTCTGAGAAGGTCATAATAAAAAGGGGTGTACCTCAAGGTTCAATTTTAGGACCCCTGTTATATATACTGTATACTAATGAATTGCCTAAAGTGTCGCATGACTATATAGTGCTGTATGCCGATGATACTACTCTGATCTTTAAAGAGGATAATAAACATCTCTTACTTCAAAAAATGGTTAATACTCTAAACCTATTAAGGCAATATTTTACTTCGAATGATCTACTTTTAAATATCTCAAAAACACAGATGATTCTATTTTCTAACAGAAGTAATGAACGTGTAACAGTAACATATGACAACATTGATGTAGTTTCGGGAGATGAGATTTTATTTCTTGGAGTGATTGTGGACAGGAGACTTGACTGGAAGTGTCATGTCAGTGCTTTAGCCAATAATATGGCTAAGTATTGTTACGCGCTAAGAGTCATTTTAGATTATGTTGGTGAAGACGCAGCACTGTCTTCTTATTACGCCTATATTCATTCGCGTATGAGATATGGAATCATCTTTTGGGGAAATTCCTGTGAAATAAACAGAATTTTGGTTTTGCAGAAAAAGTGTCTAAGAGTAGTGTACAGAATAAAGGCAAGAGATAGTTGTAAAAACGTATTCATTTCAAAACGGATTTTTTACTGTAATAAGTTTATATATATATGAAGCAGTGTTATTTGTTCATAGTAATAAAGACCTATTTCAAGAAAGCATAAGAGTGCATGAACATAACACTAGGTTAAAAAATTATTTAAAACCAAACAAAAGTAAATATTCCTATATACAAAAGAATGTACATTTTTGTATTCTAAGATTGTACAATAGTTTTCCTAATCATGTTAGAATTTTAAGAACGAACTTGCTGAAACTAGTAATTAAGAATTATTTAGTCCGTAAAGCATTTTTATAGTTTGGAGGAGTTCTTTGCTGATGAATCTCGGCTATTTTTATGTGTGTAACTAGAATATTTGATAAAATGCAATATTTCTTAGTTTAAGAACTTTTGACATTGTTCCACGCTCCTATATGGAGCTTTGTATTTTACAAGGAATAAATAAAAACATTATCTATCTATCTATCTATCTATCTATCTATATACATATATATATATATATATATATATATATATATATATATATATATATATATATATATATATATATATATATATATATATATATAAATATATATATATATATATATATATAAAATATATATATATATAAATATATATATATATATATATATATATATATATATATATATATATATATATATATATATAAACAATATGTATTTAACATTTCGAATACGTAAAAAAACATAACATTCAGCATTTATACACTTTTGCATGCGTTCGAACCAATTCTCGAAACATTTTTTCTACTCTGAAGTTGGTACTTCACAAACATGGTTTTGGAAGGACAGTTTTTTGAGGTGATGAAAATCGCTGTCCACGCATTTTTTTTTTTGATATTCAGGAACAAAAAGAAGTCGTTTAGGCGATAAATCAGGTGACTACGGGCAATGAGATATTAGGCCGCTCCCTGATTTGTCGGTGCGGTTACGTTTTTTTCGGTGTGCATGGTAACGAAAACATGCCGAGCGCCTATATTTCAATGAAACCCACCTGACTTGCTCCGCGCCCGCGCATTCCGCATAAGTCAGGCACACCGAGAAAAACGATACCGCACCGACATATCAGGGAGCGGCCTTAATTCGATGTTTTTCTCTGTCAAATAATTAATTGTTTGACGTAATGTGTGAGAGCTGGCATTGTCATGAGGAAGAATTATGCAACGTTTTCGCTTGTTTTTCCTGATTTTAATAATGACTTCTGGTAAACAAGTTGTTGTATACCATTCAGCATTAACTGTTCTTCGATCCTTTAAAACAATGGTTGCAACATGTCCAGTATAACCAAAGAAACAAGCAATCATTTTCTTGCAGACGAACCACTTTTGTTGAATTCGTTTCATCCTGAAACACCCAAACAGTTGATTGTTGCTTATTTTCCGGCTCGTACAAATATATCCAAGGTTGTTCTCCGGTTACGATGTTGTATACGGATTTTACATGTCCTCGGTATTCCCTTACACTAATTGACACAAGCCTGTTTTTGAATTTCGGTCAAATTATGTGGAATCTATCGGGAACAGATCTTTTTCACAGCTAAATGTTCACGTAAAATCAAATGTACTGCAGTCTTCGACATGCCGCTATCTGTGATAATAACACAGGAACTTTCTGCATACATTTCATAAATTTTTGCGGCGGATTAAGTCTTCTTGACAGAAATCAATACATTTTAACACACCTTTGTCTTTTCGGGTTTTTTAGGCGCTATCGAATTATTTACAATTTTCCAAACTGTACTTTCAGGGATGCTTGTTAAAGTTGACGTCTCCATCAATGAAAAGTATTTTTCGTGGCCTCGTTCCACTAACTTTATATACACACTTTTAACTATCACTTTTGCCTCAACGGGCAAACATTTGCGGCTTCTGATGGAAAGGGCTTCAGACATTTTAAGACACTATTGAACTTTATAATACACACTATTTCGGTATAATACTGCAGATAAAATGAAGAATATTCTTTATGTTTATAAACACGAAATAGCCAATAAAATGTTAGATTGCAAGGGAGGTATATAGATAGATAGATAATAGATAGATAATAGATAATAATTTATTTGTTTTCATGTAACAATAGGTTACACTTATAAGCCAATAGGCATTAAACAATGTTAACTAAGTTTACAATAAACTATAATTAAATAAAAGAAAAGGAAAACACAGTAAATAAGTAAAAACACTTTAAAAACACAAATTACAATATAGTAACAAATACACAATGAAATAAGAGGCACAACGGAAAAGACAAGAAACCACCTCTGCTGACAGAGTCATCAAATCCTCGTGCTAATTTCAACTGGACTTAAGAAAAATTCATTTAATGAGTAATAAGCTCCTTGAAGCAGATATTTGGTTAAAAGTCTCTTTACTTCCGTTTTACATAACGCACGTACACTCTCTGGGGAAACTATTATATATCTTTAATATGACATGACTAACATTTTTCTGTATGTAGCTGTAATTACACTTTTCGGGAAGCAGATTCAATTTACGAGGCTGGTTTGAAAAAGTCCGTGCAAAGTCCGAGAGATGGCACCACCGGCGCGTATCGAGGTCATGTTTAGTTAGTAGCATCTCTTGAATGAACGCACACCAAGTTTCAGCCATACTGGTTTATTTCTTTGTGTTTGGCATTCGTGAATCAAGGAAGTCGAGTGATTTTCAAGATATGGACGAAAAAGAATTTCGTGTGGTTATTAAACATTACTTTATGAAAGGCAAAACGCCTCAGGAGACTAAAGAGAAGCTTGATAAACATCATGGTGACTCTGCACCTTCGATTAGAACAGTTTATAAGTGGTTTCAAAATTTTCGGACTGGCCATATGGGCACAAGTGACGCTGAAAGTTCTGGACGGCCTGTGGAGGTTACGACTCCAGAAATCATTAATCAAATCCATGATATGGTGATGGATGACAGAAGAGTTAAGGTGCGTGAGATTGCTAGTGCTGTGGGCATCTCGACTGAACGGGTACATAATATTTTGCATAAACATTTGGACATGAGAAAGCTATCCGCAAGATGGGTGCCGCGATTGCTCACGCTTGACCAAAAACGGAATCGTGTGAAGTGTTGCAAGGATGGTTTGCAGCTGTTCCAGAAGAATCCGGAGGACTTTAAGCGTCGTTTCGTCACTGTGGATGAAACATGGATACATTACTATACTCCTGAGACCAAATAACAATCTAAACAATGGGTTACCAAGGGGGAATCTGCACCAAAAAAGGCGAAGACCGTTCCTTCGGCCGGAAAGGTTATGGCGACTGTCTTTTGGGATTCGCAAGGGATAATCCTCATCGACTATCTGGAAAAGGGTAAAAACTATTACAGGTGAATATTATTCATCGTTATTGGACCGTTTGAAAACCGAGCTGCAAGAAAAACGCCCGCGATTGGCCCACAAGAAAGTCCTTTTCCATCACGACAACGCACCGGCACACACCTCAGCAGTTTGTGGTCGCAAAATTAATGGAAATAGGATTCCAACTCGTTTCACATCCCCCCTATTCTCCAGACTTAACTCCCTCGGACTACTATTTGTTCCCCAATTTGAAAGAAATGGCTGGCGGGACAAAGATTTTATTCAAACGAGGATGTGATTGCAGACACTAATGGATATTTTGCAGACTTGGACAAATCCTATTATTCGGAAGGGATCAACAAACTAGAACATCGTTGGACGAAGTGTATAAGCCTAAAAGGAGACTATGTCGAAAAATAAAAAAGGTTTACCCCAAACACATAAGTAGTTTTTATTTTTTCACGGACTTTTCAAACCAGCCTCGTATGTCTAGTGGCATACCTGTGATTGTTCACGTAAGTCTCAAAAATATCGCTGTTGGTGTGAACAAACATAAAAACTGTTCAAGATATACATAGAAATAATGGTTTAAGATCTTTCTGTCTCTGAACACATTCCTACAGCTATCACGCGGCGTCATTCCAAATATACCTCTAATACATTTTTTCTGAAGAATTACAACTCTTTCAATTTCCGGTGAATTACCCCAAAAGATAAGACCGTATCTTATTCTTGACTGTATAAAGGCATGATAAGCTGACAGAGCAGCATCGACTCCAACATTTTCAGAAATAATTCTTAAAGCATAGCAATACCTTGAAACATTCAACACAACATTCCCAATATGCGCTCTCCAGTCCAGTCTCTGATCTATTTCCACCCCCAAGAAGGAAACACGTTCGGACGATTGGATATTAATATTTCGATATGTAAAAGATAAAGTGTTTTCTATTCTATTGCCGAAAAAAATAGGCATTGTGTTTTTTTGAGCGTCTATTAATAAGTCATGAGCCGAAAAGTATCCATCAAGGGCTTCGCACGCTCCTTGTACACTGGTCAGCATTGCGTGCGGGGCTCTCCTCACTAAAGATCAATGTAGTGTCATCTGCGTAAAGTATAGTAAATTCTCCGGATATTCTACTGAGCTCATTCGTATATATAATGTATAAGAGAGGTCCTAATATTGATCCCTGAGGAACACCCCTCGACACCCCGATCTTGTGGGAAAAATTATAGGCCTACCAAATCATCAATTTCCATAACCTGTTGTGTCCGATTTTCCAGGTAGGATGCTAACAAATTCAACGCATTTCCCCGAACACCATACGATTCCAGCTTGGAACATAGGGTATTAAGATTGACACTATCAAACGCTTTTGACAGGTCAATGCACAGTGCCATTGTGTGAGCTTCTTATTATTTAAAGAACTTAGTATATGAGTTAATGCTTGATAAATCGCTCTAACTGTAGATTTATTTTTTCGAAATCCATTTTGGTTGTTGGAGAATAAAGAGTTGCGTTCAAAAAAATCGATTAGCCTATTGTTTATAATTTTTTCAAATATTTTACCTACGTTTGAGAGTAGCGATATTGGCCTATAGTTTTTTTCCTCATGTAAACCCCCTTTTTTGTGTATTGCTTTAACTAAAGCATTTTTTAGAAGTTCCGGATATGCACCTGTATCAAAACACAAATTAATGATATAGGACAAAGGCTTTGAGATAGAATCTGTAACCTCTCTAATAATACGTATTGGTAAATTATCATCCCCGACTGACTTTTTATTTTTTAGACTTTTTATTGTCCTGGACACTTCCAGAGGAGGATTAGTTGGTCTCAGATAAATAGAGCGTACAGAGCGATCAAGGAAAAGGACATAATTGTGTTTATTTGTGCTTATGTTCGGACAAGAGCTTATAAAGTAGTGATTTAGGTTGTTAACTATCTTGAACGAAACATTAAATTTATTCGAAAAATTGTTAAGTACATTGTTACTATTTCTATTTTTCCCCGTTAGGGTCTTTACAAGTTGCAAGCAGCTTTAACTTTGTTTTCAGCAGAATTTATAAAGCTGTTATTTGATATTTTTTTTGGCATGTTTTATAACTTGCTTCAGTACTTTACTATAGGTATTAAAGTATTCATTGGTTACTAGACCTTTAATTTTTTTAAAATACAGCACACGTTTATGTCTACATGAAACTCTAATACCCCGCGTGATCCACGGATTGTGTTTATTATGTTTGAGACATTTTTTCACTGTAAATATTGCATTAAAGATATTTAGGACTTTGTTTAAGAAGGTACTGTACGCGTCGTTTACTGAATCACATTGATAAACTGTAGACAAATCAACCGCTTCTAATTCGCTTTTGAATGAAATAATTTTATTATTTGAAAATACTCTTTTATAATAGAATTGAGGGGTAGAATCCTCACTGCCAGAAGTCTCGATGTGAATAATCTGTGCGTGATGGTCAGAAAGTGCCGAATTCAATACGTAACATGAATACTTGTGATCGAAATTACAGAAAATGTTATCAAGCAAAGTAGCCGAATCTTTAGTTTCTCGAGTTGCCTTAAAAATGCATTGATTAAAACAAAATATATTAAACAAATCTGACAGTTGTTTGATTCGAATACCTTCCTGTTCAAGAAAATTTACATTGAAGTCACCTGCACAAATTACTTTGTGTTTAGGATAGTTTGTATGTATGTAGTCCAACATATGTTCAAGCCTTTCCACAAAAGTATTAAAGTTTCCAACTCCACGTCTGTACAGGCAAACTATTATTAGTTTGGAACTGGGGTATCCAACTGCAGCCAATTCGATTATTCCCTCAATGCTCATGCCGCAGATATCGCTGAGATCATTAAACACCAAATCACTCCTACAGAAGATGCAGACTCCACCATGCTTCATCTCACTTCGCGCAAAAAATATATGAGTGTAAAGCCCTCGATTACCACAAGGTCAATATTATGTTTCTCCATCCAGTGTTCACTGAAAGCAGCACTGCCGGTTTAGACACCAAACAATCCAGGAAGCATTCTATTTCCAGAGCCTTGTATCTCAGAGACTGTATATTTTGGTGCAGTATGCCAGAGATCGTTTTTCTATTATTTATTTTTAGAACTTGTGCTCTTGAGTTGCTATTTATCCGAGGGACAGTACTGTATTCTTAATTTTTCTTTCTCTTGTAGCTTGATGTAATTTAGGTCAAAAACTGTATGGTTGGCATCGAGCTGTAGCTTGAATTTGCTATTACTGGTCTTACAGTTAATGCATTGCAAATTATTGTCGACGCAATCTTTCGCATCATGTCCATTGGCACCACATTTTCCACATATTTTTTGAATCTTACATTCCCTGGAGGTATGATTATATTGATTGCAGTTAAAGCACCTGACCACATTAATGTACTCGAAGCACCTACATGTTCTACATCCAAGGAAAACTTTACCCTCGTTCTGTATACGCCGGAAGGTATCCGAGTCACACTCCAAAATAGCAAAGAAAGCATTGACCATTTTTTTTGCTGACAATGAGTTTCATTTTCAGACTGTGTCCCTATAATTTCTGGATTTTGTTGTTTGAGGTTAAGAATGAGTTCCTCTTCATTATATAAGTCTTCTATTCCTACAATCTTGATTCGTGGTCTTTTTTTAGTAGGTATTGTAGTTAGAAAGTTCTGACGTATCTTTGGTTCCAGATTTTCTTTAAGTTTTTTAGCTTCTCCTTCGTTTCTACATTTGATCACCACAGCACCCTCTTTGGCACTTCTTATAGCAGTAATTCCAATACCCAGATCTGCAGGTCTGATCTGCTGTTTTACTATCTTCTTTGTTTCTATATATATATATATATATATATATATATATATATATATATATATATATATATATATATATATATATACGAGGCTGGTTTGAAAAGTCCGTGCAAAGTCCGAGAGATGGCACCACCGGCGCGTATCGAGGTCATGTTTAGTTAGTAGCATCTCTTGAATGAACGCACACCAAGTTTCAGCCATATTGGTCTATTTTTTTGTGTTCGGCATTCGTGTGAATCAAGGAAGTCGAGTGATTTTCAAGAAATGGACGAAAAAGAATTTCGTGTGGTGATTAAACATTACTTTATGAAAGGCAAAATGCCTCAGGAGACTAAAGAGAAGCTTGATAAACATTATGGTGACTCTGCACCTTCGATTAGAACAGTTTATAAGTGGTTTCAAAATTTTCGGACTGGCCATATGGGCACAAGTGACACTGAACGTTCTGGACGGCCTGTGGAAGTTACGATTCCAGAAATCATTGATCAAACCCATGATATGGTGATGGATGACAGAAGAGTTAAGGTGCGTGAGATTGCTAGTGCTGTGGGCATCTCGACTGAACGGGTACATAATATTTTGCATAAACATTTGGACATGAGAAAGCTATCCGCAAGATGGGTGCCGCGATTGCTCACGCTTGACCAAAAACGGAATCGTGTGAACTGTTGCAAGGATGGTTTGCAGCTGTTCCAGAAGAATCCGGAGGACTTTAAGCGTCGTTTCGTCACTGTGGATGAAACATGGATACATTACTATACTCCTGAGACCAAACAACAATCTAAACAATGGGTTACCAAGGGGGAATTTGCACCAAAAAAGGCGAAGACCGTTCCTTCGGCCGGAAAGGTTATGGCGACTGTCTTTTGGGATTCGCAAGGGATAATCCTCATCGACTATCTGGAAAAGGGTTTTTAAAACTATTACAGGTGAATATTATTCATCGTTATTGGACCGTTTGAAAACCGAGCTGCAAGAAAAACGCCCGCGATTGGCCCACAAGAAAGTCATTTTCCATCACGACAACGCACCAGCACACACCTCAGCAGTTGTGGTCGCAAAATTAATGGAAATAGGATTCCAACTCGTTTCAAATCCCCCCTATTCTCCAGACTTGGCTCCCTCGGACTACTATTTGTTCCCCAATTTGAAGAAATGGCTGGCGGGACAAAGATTTAATTCAAATGAGGAGGTGATTGCAGACACTAATGGATATTTTGCAGACTTGGACAAATCCTATTATTCGGAAGGGATCAACAAACTAGAACATCGTTGGACGAAGTGTATAAGCCTAAAAGGAGACTATGTCGAAAAATAAAAAAGGTTTACCCCAAACACATAAGTAGTTTTTATTTTTGCACGGACTTTTCAAACCAGCCTCGTATATATATCAATTACGACCCTGTTGCGGCCAGGTACCTGCGAAGATCTTAACGGTCGTTTAATGTTTTTATTGCATCAATTTGCCAAATCAATTTCTTAGATCTTGAAAAATAGTACTTGATTCAAGTGGGTAAACGACAGTCCATTTTTGGATGTAGCATTTTAGACATTCCAGGACACGAGGGCCACAAAATCAACGTTAAAGGCTTCTATTTGCGTCGCCCGATAGAATGCACAACTTGGCAGACGATTAGTCGACAAGCCAAAATTTCGGGTCGCCCTCTCGGTCTAAGAGTTGTCGTGTCGTCAGGCCGACAGACCGACGAAACTATAAAATTATGTTTTTCGCAATCTAGGCAACCCAAAACGCGAAGAAATGAAAACATTTCCGAGGGTGATATTTTCAAAAATAGAATACTTCCCTTAACAAGAAAGCTTTAAAAACACACCCAAAAAAGCTCGCTGTTTAAAATAGTCATAAAGAATACGCAATTACTGTGGAGTTTATGTCGTACAAAAATCCCGACTCCGACCGTGATATATTTTATACAAAATCTCATCCTTACGTCACGTAAATCAATACACAAATCCAGTCTAAAAACCAACCAATCCAATATTTAACCGTAAAAAGATACACGAGATGGGACACCCGATAATTTATTATTCACTTCGTTCGCCGTGGGGTCGGTAAAACGTTTGTAATGACCCTATTTTGTCGTACTTACTCCCGCAAAGCCGCGTGCACGTAAAATATACAGTAATATTGGGAAAAAATGTGATACGTCACTTGCTTAAATTATTATATAATGAAGTAGGAATGAAGGAAAATAGAGGGACTTACTAACGTTGTGTTTTCTTGCGTATATGTTATGCTGTTATGGTAAATCTATAAGTATGAACATACAAAATTAGTAATTAGACACCTTTAATATGTATCCAACTAAAAACTTAACCAATAACACAAAATTTAATTGCATCGCAACTTAACTTCGAATGGGAACATAGAACAAAGAAAAAAGCAGTGCTGCAGTAACATCCCTAAACTGCTAGACTGGCTCGTCCCTGGAAGTAGCGAATTATGTTAGTGTGCTAAATCGCTGCAGATTTTGTCGCGGAGGGAAACACAGTCCTGGGCAGTTCATTCCAAAGGAATGAAGTACTCATATAAAAGAGTTGGTAAGAACAAGCTCAACCGCATACGGTTGTGATATATTACCGCGAACACTTCCAATAGAAAATTTTATAGAACAGTCAAGTCACCAACTTTCCTGGATATTCCTAAAAATGAAGGATTCAAGGCAACTTCATCACAAAAATTCCTGTCTGAGCATTTGTAGCGCTAAATCTGATTTGATGACCCCAAGCTAGAAATTATTCTCGATCTTTGAAGTTGAATAACTTCCTGTTGCCTACGGATATTTACATATGCGGCTGGTAAATCAAGAAGTCAGCAGCAAAGCTTCAAATTGGATTTCTGGTTTTTGGCGAGTATTTTTTGGGATGCGCATGGAATAATAGTGAACGACTATCTTGAAAAGGGGGGCGAACAATGGTAAAATCAAGAAAAAAACATCTATGTGGGTCGGAGCCACAGGATTTGTCACATCGGATCCTTTTGTCTCTTTCAGATAACAATAATAATAAAAAACATTGTCTGGTTTGATTTCTCCTGCTTGGTGAAATCAGCTACCGCGGACCACTGCGTAAGACGGTACGGCTAGCGAACATCAAGGGGTCACAAGTAACATCAGTGATCCATATGGGCTCAAATCATTCCGATAGCTCACGCAATATCGGAAACGTCAGGTGGCGACGGGCCACCAGAACATCTCTAACTCGGAAAAACTCATTGTTACGCGGAACAATAAGGTAAAAGCTCCTGACAACTCGTCGCGATCAGACAGAAATGATGGGCAAGGTGGAGGAGCTGCAGGACGGATGCCGCTAGATGACGACTCTGGCAATGAATAAAGACGCCCTCGGGTGGATTGATAGACCCAGGGATGACTTGTATGATTGCTACCAAGATTCCGAGACGACGAGTAGAGGATATGTGGCCCGTATGCATTCCTTTTGGTGCCAAAAACATCCCGAGCATCAAAAAGTCTCGAGCCAAAAACTACGAGACTACGCGGCATACCTTCGCAGATCCGGCTACGTTCGAACGCCTCGAGAACAGCGAAGAAAAAAGTGTTATTTCACCAAGATAATGCTCCAGCTTACAACTCTATAAAATTGATGGTGAAATTCATTCGCCGTATTCACCAAATCTGCCCCCAGCGATTATTACCTTTTTCAAAATTTGAAAAGGTAGCTCCAGGAAAGGAGATATGGCTCAAATGAGACGTGAAATGGAAAACTGAGGCATATTTTAAAGAGCTCGACAAATCGTACTGTTTGAAAGGTATCCAAATGTTGGAAAATCGCAGGAATTAATGTATAGCCCTTGAAGGAAACTTTGTTGAAGAAAAAAATCGATTTTTGGCAAAAACACTGTTTTTCCTTCAAAAATCTAAGGACTTTTCCCCCATGAAGTATTTTAAAGTGGAGTCATTCAAAGAAAGCATCTCCTTAGCGACCTCAACACGACGGGATAACACATTAAACAAAGTTAAATCATATTTCAAAATCGATTATACTGATCCAACTGATATTTTAGCAAGGTCTACAAAGTCTCTAACACTTAAATAACGATTACTCAGGACAAGATCCTTGATAAAGTTGATTTTTTTTTCGGTGGTTGTGCTCTGCTTCTCGACTCTTTTTTTCAGCTATTTCTACTATCTGAAAACTTTTAATATTGCTAATTCTAAGATTTTTAACGGATCGGCAAATAAAATTTCATTTTTAAGACGAAATTTAATGTACACTCTTGAGTCAAATAAACTCATTCAATTTAAAAATCTTCAAACAGAAATATTCACTGTTACAAAACTTGCTTTTATTTCTAACCTAATACAGCTAATGTTGTGAAGATTTTAGTCAGTTGTTAATAGCAGTTCTCTCTCTCTTTCTCCATTCCGTTCATCCTTGTCAGAGTGTGGTGACACTTTACACTGTCAAGTTGTTCCCTCCATAATCCACGGTCTTGAGCCAGATCTACGATCTCTGGAAGATTTTTGCCTAATAAGGTTTTCAGTTGGTGTGACCATTTAACCGGGTGTCTTCTCGAGGCATTCGACCCTCCGCCTTTCCTCCACCACCAGGTTTTCCACTATGCTTGCGCTATGGCCGAAAATATGATTTACTTTTCTCAGCAATTTGCACCCGATATTAAGTTCTTGTAGAATAGAAACATTAGTGGGGTGTTCGGTCCACAAAACAGATAAGATTCTTCGATACACCCATATTTCGAAAGCCTACAACCTTTTTCGGTCAGCCTGTTTAGGCGTCCATGTCTTGGCCACGTGTGTTGCGACTGAGAATATGAGTGCGTCTACCAATCTGAGCTTGGTGTCCTATATTACTGCTCTTCTTCTTCTTAGTGTCCCTCATCTTCTAAGGACGTTAGCGATCACATTTACCCATCTGATTTTATCTATTACCCCTCTAAACAGTTCAGTAGATGTCATGTTTGTCTACTGTCGTAAGTTCTTCAACCAGCAGTTGCGGCGCCTTCCTGGTCCTCGCTTACCCATTATTGTTCCTTCAATTATAAGTTGCAGGAGCTCATACTTTTGGCTTCTCATAATATGGCCAAAGTAAGTGATTTTTCTTTCTTTAACAGCTAGAATCAACTCTCGTTCTTTTTCCATCCGATCAAGTGTTTCCACATTTGTGGTATGCGCAGTCCAAGGAACACGCAGCATTCGGCGTTAGCACCACATCTCGAATGACTCCAATCTTTTTTGTGTTGTCTCTGTGTTTGTTGCAGCTTCTATACCGTATTCCATAACATGACCGAGAACACGTAGCATCTTAGCACTCTTGTTCTTGTTTTTAAGTTTAGTTGGCAGTTACACAGTATGCTGCGTATTTTATTACAGGAGCTTCGTGCTTTATCAATTCTTGAGCGTATTTCAATAGAGTTCTCCCAATCTTCACTAATTACGTTATTTTTGTTACCCTTTCAAGTGTTTGTTGATGTACTTTAATATTTATGTCTGTATTAGGATTCTTACTGACCACCATTGTTTTTGTTTTGTTCGTATTCAGTTTCATTCCATATTCCTTACATGCATCAACAATTCCATTCATGAGTCTTTGTAAGTCTTCTTCACTGTCCGTTAGAATGACAGTATCATCAGCATAGAGGAGGTTATTTACGCTCTATGCCTCCATATCTTGGACAATTTCGCTGTTATTGCTATTACCATTGCTAACCTACGTTCGAATTCTGCAGTGCATTCACTCGTATTAGAGACCATAGACTCCAAATAAATAAATGAATCAACAACCTCGAAACTAGCAACCTGTCTGCCATATACCAGGTGTACAAGTATGAAATGCGGATTTCAGACAACAGATGGTGCACCAATGCAGTTTGTGCTATAAAGATTTGATAATGCGCCATTTTGTTGTGTCTTCAACAAGGGTCAGACGCGCACGAGTGATAAATTGGAAAAGTATGTGCATAGTGTTGTGTTGTTGTGTTCAATATGTCGAAATTTATACCGAACAAAGAGCATTCGCGGACAGTATTAATTTTTTGTTTTCATCTGAAGAAAACTGCTGTTGAATCATACCGATTACTTCGAGAAGCTTATGGTGAATATGCTCCATCGCAAGATACGTTGTGAACGATTATTTCGGCGTTTCAAAAGTGGTGACTTCGATGTTGCAGACAAGGAACGTGGGGGGAAAACCGCCGAAAAAATACAAATATGTGGAATTGCAAGCATTGTTGGACGAAGATGATTCACAAACAAAAAAAACAACTCGCTGAGCAATTGGGCGTTAGTCAACAAGCTGTTTCTAATCGGCTATGAGAGATGAGAAAGATTCAGAAGACGTTTTTGCATCGTATAGTTACAGGGAATGAAAAGTGGATTTATTTTGAGAATCCCAAGCGAAAAAATCATGGTTAGACCCAGGCGCACCATCCACATCGACCGCAAGACCGAATCGCTTTGGCAGAAAGTCGATGCTCTGTGTTTGGTGGGACCAGAGGGGCCGTGGTCTATTATGAGCTGTTAAAACCTGGGGAAACGGTTAATACTAAACTTTATCAACAACAATTGACCGACTTGAACCGTTTGCTGCTTGAAAAAAGGCCAGAATACCGAAAGAGGCAACACAAAGTCATTTTTCTTCATGAAAATGCTCCATCACATACGTCAAAACCAGTTCGCGACAAGTTGGAAGCACTCAGCTGGGAAGTTCTACTCCATGCGGCCTACTCACCAAGTGGTAATCACTTGTTTGCATCGATGGGTCACGCATTTGCTGAGCAGCGCTTTGGTTCGTACGAAGATGTGAAAAAATGGCTCGATGAATGGTTCGCAGCAAAAGGGGAAGATTTTTACTGGCGTGGTGGTATTCACAAATTGCCCGAAAGATGGGAAAAATGTATAACAAGCGATGGAGCATACCTGAATAAAGCACTTTTTATCATTCTTCCGAATTTAACACGTTTTTTTTTTAAAAAAATCCGCATTTCATTCTTGTACACCTGGTCGAGGATTGTTGTTGGCCCTGTCTATAATCATTATTTTAGTTTTATTAGTTTTAGCTGTATTAATAAACAGACCATGTTCCTTACTTCTTTTAGTGCGGTTTCCCATAATGGTCTCCATCTCCTCATCACTTACAGCTATAATAAGAGTGTCATCTGCGTATCGCAAGTTGTTTATTCGTTCATCTCCCTCTGCGATAGCGCCATTCCACTCATCGACTACTTTTCTCATAATATGTTCGGAATAAATATTATAGAGTAGTAGTTACAATAACAGTTCTTTCTCTCAATCCTTTCACCCCACTAGGAGTATCGGTGATATTATGCAGTTACTGCCTCAACAGTCATTCTCCAGGCATCTCGATCCTGCGCGATCTGACTTGACTCGTGCATACCCATACAAAGGAGAGATCTTACTTGGTCGGACCATCTTGTTGGAGACCTATTATCTTCTGTCTTCTACCTTTCCCGTTACTACAAGCTTTTCCATGGCAACTACTTTCCTCATAATGTGACCAAAATATTTCAGGTACTGTCTATTAATTCTATTTGAAAGTCAGTCATTTAGACCAAGCTCTTCAAGAATACAGCCTTGGCCAAAAGTATTAGGCATCCTAAAATTTACTTCATTTCTTGTGTTTCAGGGTAAAAAATTAAATTCGTATGTTTTGTAAAATCGTATATTGAGGTAAAATTATGAAATAAATTAATATTTGGTGTGTCCGCCCTTAGCTTTAATTACAGCAGCAATTCTTTAGGGCATGCTCCGTACAAGCCTAGTACATTCAGTTGTACTTATGGCATCCCACTCATCCATTAAAGCCCTTTTTAGCTCTGCTTTTGATGTTATACTATGCTCAAGTATCTTGCGCTTTAGAATACCCCAAAGATGCTCGATAGGGTTTAGATCTGGAGACTGCGCCGGCCAATCCAACAAGACAATGTTATTGTCTCTAAACCAGCGCATCGTAGCCGCTGATTTATGATAAGATGCATTATCTTGCTGGAATTTGATGTCGTCTAAATTAGTGTCGCCAAAAATGCCCGTTAGCGAAGGCATCAGTACAGTTTCTAGTACATTTATGTACTTCTGGCTGTTCTTGCAGCCTTCACAAAACGAATATTTAGCCGACACCTTTAGCAGCCATGCAGCCCCAGATCATAATGCTGCCTCCTCCGTGTTTTACAGTAGCTACCACGCAATCTGGGTGGTATTCCTGGCCGACACGCCGTCTGACGTCACACCTGACGTTCCGAACAGCTGTAAGAATAGAAAATATATTCATTTAAAAAATTAGTTATTATTTTGACTAAAACGGATTAAATCAAGAGGAATTGTATGTAGTTATTTGTTAAAACAAATCATATAAAAACTTATCTCAAAGTTGGATTCGTCGGACCATACAACATTAGACCAATCCTCTTCGCTAAAATTTTGGTGCTTCAGAGCCCACTCTAAGCGTTTCTTCCTATTGGCCTCTGAAAGCTAAGGCTTCTTTCTAGCTTTGCACCCTCTTAATCCAGCTTCTGTCAGTCTTCTCCTTGCGTTTAAGAACTAATCGGCATCCCAATCTCTTCCGACAAAGGTGCAGCGAGCTCAGATGATGTTTTTTTTTTCGATTTTTAATAGACTCGCGGATGAGTTTTCTATCTTGTCGCTCAGTAATTTTACGTTTTCTGACCGTTCTCATTTGGTTGGTACGGGGGCCGGTCTCCACAAACCTTTTAATAGCATATTGCACTGCGCACCGAGAACATTTCACTAACTTGACTATTTCTACTTGGGACTTGCCTTGTTCATGTAGGGTTTGAATTTTAATTCGTTTTTCGACACCAAGCTCACTTTTCTTAGGCATTTCTCAAACATAAGAATGTCCAGGTCACAAATAAAACACGCACGAAAGCTTCTTGAAACTACAAGTAGTAAAAAGAGACTGATAAAACATTAAAAATATTTTTCAAAAAACCTAATTATCGCAATTTTGTGGGCCAGGTGTTTTATGGACCTGTAAAAGAGATTGTCTATTGTTTAAGTTAGCTTTTGACAACGCCGCCTATAGTATTGTTAAAACAATTAGTCTTGTTTTTGATAATCTATGAGTTTCACGTGTTTATTAGGGGTGCCTAATACTTTTGGCCAAGGCTATAGATACATTAGTATGATGTTCGGAACATGATACTCTGAGGATTCTTCGATATGCCCACATCTCAAACGCATCGATTCGTCTTTTGTCAGCTCGTTTAATAGTCCCTATTTCCGATGCGTAAGTTGCTATGGGGAATATAAGGCTGCATATCAATCTTAACTTTTTGTTTTTTGTAACAGCTGGATCTTTCTGGACCATAGTGAGTTTGATCGTCGAGTTTCTAGCCACAGCCAAACGGCTCCTTACTTCCGCAGAATAACAGTTCTAGCAACCCAAAAAAACAAATACTTCAATAGATAGCAATGTCATGCCTATTTTTAAACAAATTAGTCCCCTTCCCTTTTAAACATAGCAGCATATATAAATTAAAGATTACATTTTCTTTCCTAGGAATCCCAAGTTAAAAAAATAAGCCATTATAGTTTTCAAGATTAAAGTTTTCCGAGAACGTACCTAACATTCCAAACGCACGTCATTATAAAAACAACGAATAGAAAAAGATAAACCTGAATAAATTTCTGTCTTTATCGTTTATACCAGAGATCGGATCGTTCCCCAGACCAATGAGTTGTAGCCCTGTTACGTCAATAAAGAGTTTTCGCCAAACAATAATGGTTTTTGTCGACATAAATCGTCTGCCTCTGATAACTTCTCTCGAATTAGCCATATTCCTTGATTTCCGAGTTATTTTTTAGATTCAGCGTATGAAGATGCAGCTTCAGCTATTACAACTGTGGAAACCTGGGCTTTCTTCTTGTGATACCTATCCGGTCCGGATGTTGGCGATCAATCTGGCAATTTGTACTTTGTTTACAGCTGTTCGAAACAGACTTGTTGTGAATTTATTGAACCACGTTCTTAGGTTCTTTAGCCAGGATATTCTTCTATTTCCAGGCCCTCCCCTTCCTTCCACCTTCCCTTGCAGTATTTGTTGCAGCAAGCCGTATTTTTCTTGTTTCTCATGACGTGTCCGAGATATTCCAACTTCGTTGTCTTTATTCTCATCATTATCTCATTGTCTTTTCCTATTTTTCTTAGAACCTGCTCATTGGTAACATGATTAGTCCAAGGTTTTTTCAAAAATTTTTCGGTATAACCACATCTCAAAGGCTTCTTACAAGACGCCTCCGTCAATGTCGACGATTCCATCCATACAATAACACGGGAAAATCATAGCATCTTAGTGACCTATTGCTTACCGGTAATGAACAGTCGTAGCATCGAAATAATTTAGCCATTTTTAGAAATGCGACTCTTGACCTTTCTATTCGATTTTTAATCTCTACTGAAAGATCCCATGCATTAGTTATTCTTGTCCCTTGTGATACGTATATGCTTGTATTTCTTCTATCTGCTGGTTATTTACTACCGGTCTTCCGTATTGATTGTTGTTCTTTGATATTATCATGTGTTTAGTTTCCTTAACGTTAAGTGATAAGCCATATCTCTCACTGATTTCACTCACTCTATTCATTATGTCTTCAAGGTTTTCACTGCTGTCTGCAAATACGACGTATCGCCCGCGTATCGTATGTTGTTTATGTATTCCCCGATTATTTTTATTCCTTTGTTGATGTCCTCCAAGGCTTCCTCAAAAATTCTTTCCGAGTATATGTTAAACAGTAGAGATGACAATATACATCCCTGTCTGACTCTTCTCCTTGGACTCATATAGATGAAGTTTGGTTCCAGTACAAGTTTTTAATTATTCTCACTTCCCTCTTCATTCAAACAATAATGGTTTTTGTGGAAATAAATCGTGTACCTCTGATCTTCTCTCGAATTAGGGGTGTTCTTTAATTTCTGAGTTATTTTTTTTTTAGCTTCAGCGTATGAAGATGCAGCTTCTGCCATTTCAACTGTGGAAACCTGAGCTAATCAGTTCGAGCATAAAATAACGAGCATTTTCGTAGAGAAATACTCAGGACCAGGAACCGCAACAACGAAGGACAGGTTTGTTCACTTTTGATCAAAAACGTCAATAAAGAAGATTTTCTTTGAGTATTCGTTAGTATCGTAAAAACTTAGGGTCATCACTATACTTCGGCAACTAAACAATAGTCGAACCGACTCCGAAGAAGGTGGAAGCAACTCCATCGGCAAGCAAGATGGTGATGGCTTTTCTGTGCTTTCCATGGGATAATTCTTATGAACTATTTGAAGGAAAGTAAAACTATAACATGGGAATATTATTTTGGATTATTTTGAAGTTTTAACGAGGAATTCAAGAAAAAATGTCTGTGTCTGTTCAAAAAGAAAATCCTCTCGGCGGGCTCGATGGCGAAATTGTTTTTTATCCACCGTAATCGCCCTATTTGATTCGGTCTGACTGTTCCTCTTTCTTTTCTTTTTGAAAAAAATGGCTAGTAACTTGTATCCAATGCAGAAATGTTAAGAAATGAGAAACACTAGACCAATTGTATTGAGTTAAATGAATAATAAATTTTGTTTGACTTAGACAAAATTTATTTTTCTTAGTTAAGTCGGAAACTTTTCGATCCACCTTCGCAACTGGTTACTCAGTTCTGTTATAAAAGAAGGCTTTATAACGTAATTTATGTAAAATTCCTTTACGCTAAAACTCACCAAGACATATAATGAACGGAACAAGGCCTTAAGGCCCATACTAGCAATATAGCCTCGGATCGTATCCGGACTCTCGGACGCAGGAAATTATCCTCGGAATTATCAGGACGTGATTGGACTGTTACACAGGTGACCGAACGGCCACTCCCTTACGTTTCACTAAGGAGATTATTTATTATTTGTTAAATGGGTTAAAACAGACACGAATTCTGTTAATGGGCAAAGTTTGTAATGTATATGTAGTGATATTATATGTATATGTACCAGGTGTACAAGTATGAAATGCGGATTTCAGACAACAGATCGTGCACCAATGCAGTTTGTGCTATAAAGATTTGACACTGCGCCATTTTATTGTGTCATTAACAAGTGTCAGACGCGCACGAGTCATAAATTGGAAAAGTTTGTGCATAGTGTTGTGTTCAATATGTCGAAATTTATACCGAACAAAGAGCATTTGCAGACAGCATTAATTTTTCATTTTTCATTTGAAGAAAACTGCTGTTGAATCATACCGATTACTTCGAGGAGCTTATGGTGAACATGCTCCATCGCAAGATACGGCCTTTTAAAAGTGGTGACTTCGATGTTGCAGACAAGGAACGTGGAAAACCGCCAAAAAAATACAAAGATGTGGAATTGCAAGCATTGTTGGACGAGGCTGATTCGCAAACACAAAAACAACTCGCCGAGCAATTGGGCGTTAGTTAACAAGCTGTTTCCAATCAGCTACGAGAGATGGGAAAGATTCAGAAGACCGGTAGATGGGTACCACATGAGTTGAACGACAGGCAAATGGAAAAGCGCAAAAACACGTGTGACACTTTGCTCACTCGATACAAAAGGAAGTCGTTTTTGCATCGATGCTCTGTGTTTGGTGGGACCAGAGAGGCGTGGTCTATTATGAGCTGTTAGCACTTGGGGAAACGGTTAATACTAAACGTTACCAACAACAATTGACCGATTTAAACCGTTCGCTGCTTGAAAAAAGGCCAGAATACCGAAAGAACCAACACAAAGTCATTTTTCTTCATGACAATGCTCCATCACATACGGCAAAACCTGTTCGCGTTGGAAGCACTCAGCTGGAAGTTCTACTCCATGGGGCTTACTCACTAGACTTGGCTCCTTCCGATTACCACTTGTTTGCATCGATGGGTCACGCACTTGCTGAGCAGCGCTTTGGTTCGTACGAAGATGTGATAAAATGGCTCGATGAATGGTTCGCGGCAAAAGGGGAAGATTTTTACTGGCGTGATATTCACAAATTGCCCGAAAGATGGAAGAAATGTATAACAAGCGATGGAGCATACTTTGAATAAAGCATTTTTTATCATTCTTCCGAATTTAACATGGTTCTTTAGAAAAAAAATCCTCATTTCATACTTGTACACCTGGTATATATATATATATATATATATATATATATATATATATATATATATATATATATATATATATATATATATATATATATAAATACAGTGGCGAACAAAAGTATGGAAACATTTAAACTGCCATCTCTAGTCTTAACATTTAAAACGGTTTACAATTACAATATTTATTTATTAATCGTGTACATGCTAACAAACATTTTGAAGACTGAAACAGTTATTGTTTATTAGAAATGTGCTTAGTTTTTAACGTAAAAAAATTATGCACAAACAAAAGTATGGAAACATTTTTGCTATAAAATAAAAATTCCACTCGAAAATATTTAATATTTAGTGGGATCTCCTTTTGCGTCAATCACTGCTTGACATCCTCTGCCCATAAAGTTAATAAGCCTAGCACAAAAATCGGGTGGTATTTTTCCCATTCTTATTTTAATGCGATCCAAAGCTCGTCCCGGTTTTTTATATTCCTTTTTCTAATTTGTTTATCCAGATAGTGCCAAAGATTCTCTATCGGGTTCAAATCAGGTGATTGTGAAGGCCAGCGCATCACCCGAATCCTTTGTTTAGAAAACCAATTCTTGGCCAAGCGAGATGTGTGTTTTGCGTCATTGTCTTGTTAAAAAATGACAGTGGCAAATCCTCTTCATAAGGAATCAAATTATTTTCCAATATCTCAAGATACATTTGAGCATCTATTCTGCCATTTATCTTTGCCAATGGTCCCGTACCAGACCGTCGAAAACAACCCCATACCATGATATTTCCGCCCCGTGGGGGGGCGGGATAGAATATCTCCCCCGGTATGTTCTGCCTGTCGTAGGAGGCGACTTAAAGAACAATCTAGATGGTAGATGCCCAGATCCCACCAGCATCGCCCGGTGTGATACCATCGCATCGGCTTAGGCTGCGTGAAGTTGCTTAACGTTTCGTGGCTGTGCCGATGTCCCGGACTGTGGGACCAAATAGCATGATGAGGCACCCGGATACAAAAAATTCCGGAGGTAAAATAGCCCCCCGTTCGGATCTCCGGGTGGGGGCTGGTTCAGGGGCGTCGACATGCAGAGAACAGAATTTCAAAATGGATTTTTGCAACATACGAGGTTTAAATTCGAACATAAATTCAGTGCACCAACACCTGCAATCAAATAAACCTCATGTACTCGCTCTTTGTGAAACTAAGGTCAGTTCATCGACCAGCACAGTAAACTATCTTTATCCTGGGTACGATTTCTATTCCCGATTTAGGCGTAACTTTGGAATCTGTCTTTATGTCAGAAGCGACCTCTCTTGCCAACGAGAAGAGGCTCTGGAGCCCCAAACTTTGATGTTATGTGGTTAAAAATAACGACTCAACCAACCACAAGGTTCGTCTGTATCCTCTATCGACCACCAAGTGATACAAACTTTAGAACACTTTTCGCTTCTCTTGCAGACACGATAGATCATTTACAAATTAACTATCCAAATGCCGAAATTGCCATCCTGGGCGACTTTAATGTCCACAACATCAACTGGCTTAAATATTCAAATACTACCGACGAACAAGGTCGTGAAGCCGAATCATTTTCAATCAGTTGTGGCTTGACTCAGCTTATTGATGAACCAACACGGATCCCTGATCGAGAGGGAGAGTTCGCCAGTCTTCTTGATCTGTTTTTAACCACCAATCCGGAGATTTACACGGTCAGCGTAAATCCGCCGTTAGGTTCTTCCGACCATAAACTACTTTCGACATCGAGTATTCTACCAATCAGTGACAGAGAGGCGCCCAAACCGCGCAAGATTTGGCACTACAAATCTGCTAAATGGGAAGATCTCATGGAATATTTTCGAACTTTCCCTTGGTTGGACGTTTGTTTTCGATCCGACGACCCATCTGACTGCGCCAGGGAGGTTTCCGATGTTATTTTGGCCGGTATGGAGGCTTACATCCCTTTTTCGAAGAAATGCCCTTCCAACGGCAAGCCTTGGTTTGACCTAAAATGCAAAGAAGCTGTTGCTTCTAAACATCTTGCATACCGACAGTGGCGTGAAGATCCTAACACCATAAATCGTAACATCTTTGTTCGTGCCAGGAACAGATGCAAAGAAATTATCGACGAAACCAAGGAGGTACACAATCAACGGATTAGAAACAAACTTCTCGCTTGTCCCGGCAATTCCAGGTCCTTTTGGTCAGTCGCTAAGGCAGTTAGTCAAAATTTCACCAAATCCACCATACCACCACTCACACAGCCAGATAATTCTATTGCAACGACACCTGTTGAGAAAGCGAACTTGTTGGCTGAACTCTTTGCTTCACATTCTACTGTCAATTTCCAAGGGAAAACACCACCTACTATTCCCATAGTGCAGTCAAGGATGCCCGATATTGTCTTCAGACAGCGTATCATAAAACGTATTTTGATGAAGCTAGACACCAAAAAGGCTTCAGGCGCTGACGGAATACCTGCCATAGTTCTCAAGAACTGTGCGAGGGAAATAACACCAGTTTTCTGTAGACTTTTCAACCTATCCTACAGAAAGGGAATATTTCCTTCCTGCTGGAAATGTGCCACAGTTCAGCCGATACCTAAAAAAGGCAAGAAGACCTTGCCAAATAACTACCGACCAATCGCACTACTCTCAATAATATCGAAAGTCATGGAAAAGGCTATCAATCAGCATCTCCTAAAATATCTTGAAGGATTCAACATTATTAGTGATCACCAATATGGCTTTCGTAAAAATAGATCAACAGGAGATCTTCTGACTTATGTAACACATGTTTGGAACAACGCAATTGAACACTTTGGAGAATCTCGAGCGGTTGCTCTTGACATATCCAAGGCATTTGACCGTGTTTGGCACGATGGGCTGTTGGCTAAGCTACGTTCTTATGGTATGTCTGAAAAGTTCTGTTTGTGGCTCTCATGTTTCCTCAGAGAGCGTTCTTTACGAGTGGCAGTCGACGGATTTCTTTCTAACACCTTCACCATCAACGCCGGTGTGCCCCAAGGTTCCATACTGTCTCCTACTCTCTTCCTCATTTATATTAACGATCTGCTGGAAAAGACCGAGAATCCAATCTACAGCTTTGCAGATGACAGTACACTTATCTCTTCATTCACTTTGAACGCTCGGACATCGGCTACTCAGACGAATATCCGCAGACAGCAGGAAGTCATTCAACTTAACAAAGACCTGGAAGAAATTCTATCTTGGGGTGACAGTAACCAAGTGGAAATTAACGCTACAAAAACCCAGGCGGCAGTTTTTTTCTAAAAAAGTTAATGTTGCAGAACCCGACATAGTTATGTCGGGGCACTCCATCCCTCTAACATCGTCACTCAATCTGTTAGGCATTAACTTGGGAGCAAATATGTCCTGGCATGAACATGTTGCAGGCATAGCAAGAAGAGCTTCTCAAAAGTTGGGAATATTGTTTCGAACCAGAAAGCTTTACACTCCACAACAACTGTTAATTCTTTACAAAGCTCAAATTCGACCAACTATGGAATACTGCTCCCATGTTTGGAGCTCCGCTCCCAAACATACACTGCATTTGTTGGATTCTATCCAGAGAAGAGCTGTTCGTCTGATTGGACACCCGGAACTGACCGACGGCCTTGATTCGCTGGAACATCGAAGAACGGTTGGCGACTTGAGCCTATTCTACAAGTACTTTCATGGAAAGTGTTCGAAGGATGTGGCCCGTTTAATTCCTCCCAGAGCGGTGCATATTAGAAGTACACGTCGCGCTAATACTTCACATCCGTATGAGGTTCAGCTTGTTACTCCTCGTACAACGCTTTTCAAGCAGTCTTTTATATGGAGAACATCATACCTTTGGAATGGTTTGCCCAGGACTGTGTTTCCCATCGAGTACAATCTACAGCGATTCAAGAACAACGTGAATCGCTTTCTCCGCACACGTGTCGCTCCTGTAGCGCTTTAGGGACTTCCCTGTAGCACGTGTGCTAGACCCATAAAAAAAAAAAAAAAAAAAAAAAATTTCCACCGCCAAGTGAAGATTATGGGCTAAGTCTAAACCTTGCGAAAACCAAATGGATGCTTATAAGTAAAAACCAACAACCAGCAAGACAATAAATACTAAACAACCAGAGAAGTGAACACGTAGAAATTAACTCAGGATGAGATCAGGCAACAGAAATACGTGAGAGGACAGAAAGAGAGAGAACATCGTTTAATAATATGAAGAGCATATTTATCTCCAACAGTATAACCCTACCTCTTAAAATCAGACTGCACTAATGTTATATATTTCCGGTACTGTTGTACGGAGTAGAAGCGTGGACAATGACCGAAACTCTCATGAAAAAGGTTGAGGCCTTTGAAATGTGGGCGTACAGACCTATCTTGCGAATATCTTGGATGGACCACATCACCAACGAGGAGGTACTGCGTCAGAACGGTAAAGAAAGAGAGGTGGGAATAACTATTAAGAGAAGAAAGCTGGAATACCTCGGATATCTTACGAGGCACAGTAAATATCGGATATTTCAGTTAATAATTTAAGGAAAGATAGACAGCATGAGGGGACCAGAGAGATGAAGACACTCTTGGCTCCAGAATTTGCGCTATTGGCTCAAGCTGTCATCTGTCCAACTATTCAGATCTGCCGCAAATAAAATCAGAATAGTCATGTTAATAGCCAACGTTCGTAATATATATATATATATATATATATATATATATATATATATATATATATATATATATATATATATATATATATATATATATATATATATATATAGTAGAAGCCCGATTAACCGAGCCGCAATTATCCGAGCTCCGGATTAACCGAGCCAATCTAAGAACCTGATTATCCGAGGTACGCGCATCCATGCTGCGTATTATCCGAGCTTCTAAAATATGTATGTACATATTCCCATTTAAAATCATCGGGGCCTTCGGGGAATCCCCTGGCCCGTGTGAGGGGTTCCCCTATTTATGTTTTTGGACTCTTTCAGCATGTAAATTTGCGTGAATGCAGTGCATTATAGCGTTTACTGGTAGTTAAGTGTAATTAATACGAACTGCTTTGTTTGAATTTTTGTTTGTCGTATTATAATGGAGCAAAGCGTAAAAGAATCGTCGTTCCTATTAAAGAAAAATTAAAAACCATCAGAAGAATTGAAGCAGGAGAGACAATTAAAGTTGTTGCAGGAGATTATGGAGTAAGTGAGGTAACAGTTGGAGATTGGAAAAGAAACCGCACAAAAATAGAAGAGTGGTGTATAAACAAGTCCTCGTCCTCAGGAAGAAAATCAACGAAAACCGGCGACTATGAAAAGGTGAACGAAGCTTTATTCATGTGGTTTAACCAACAGAGATCAAAAGGTGTGCCTTTGTCAGGTCCAATTTTACAACAGAAAGCAATAATGATTAGTAGGCAATTCCCAGAGACAGATCAGTTTACCGCCAGTTCTGGATGGCTTGACCGCTGGAAAAAACGGTACGGTGTACGACAACTGACTGTATGTGGTCAAAAACTTTCTGCTGATGTGTCATCAATTGAGAAGTTTAAGCAGAACTTTAAAAAACAAAACGAAGATTGTGGATACACATGTGATCAAATTTACAACTGTGACGAAACTGGTCTGAATTATAAAATGCTTCCATCAAAAACCTTGGCATCTCGACAGGAAAAATCAGCTCCGGGGCACAAACGAAGTAAGGAAAGATTAACTAAAATGGTATTTTCCAATGCATCTGGAAGGCACAAAATCCCACTGATGCTGATTGGCAAGTCTGCACGTCCAAGAGCTTTAAAAGACATCTCACCCAAAGCCCTACTACCAGTCTATTACAAAAGTCAGAAGAGCGCATGGATGGATGCGACCTTATTTACTAACTGGTTTAAAGAAGAGTTCGTGCCATCTGTGACTAAATTTTTGAACAGAAACCGTCTTCCTATTAAAGCAATTTTGTTAATGGATAATGCCCCCTCTCACCCTGGAGAAGGACTTCATGTGGGCGAAATTGTTGTAAAATTTTTTCCTCCAAATGTAACCAGCATAATGCAACCAATGAATCAAGGCATCCTCGAGAACATTAAAAAAAATTATAGGCGTTTATATCTTGAACATCTGTTAGAATACACAGAAAAGGAGGATATTATCAATGGGATAAGAAAGGTTACACTGAAAAATGTTATTTACTGGGTAAGTCAAGCTTGGGATTTTGTGCGTACTACCACTATTCAAAAATCTTGGTCAAAAGTTATTGATTTTGAGGACTATAATCACAGTGAAGATGATACTCCATTAAATGAATTGGAGTTGAAATTGAAAAGCCATGGAGAAATGTCCTGTTCAAATTTTGACAGCGAGATAGAAGAAAAAGAAAAAAGTTTATTTGAATTAATGCAAAAATTAAAAGGTTGCGGAAATATGACAAGAGAAGATGTTGTTGAATGGATTACCGCAGATGATTTAGAAGAAGAAATGAGTATTGAAGAAATAACGAATGCCTTTCAGGAAACCGAAAAATCAGATGACGATGACTATGACGAAGCGGCGATGGATGAACAGTCTCCCACTAAGATCTCTCATCAAGAAGGTTTTGCTTCTTTAGAAAAAGCTTTGAGGTATATCGAACAACAACCAGAGGCAGCCCCAGCGGATTTGTTTCTTCTTAATAGATGGAGAAACATTGCAGCGAGAAAAAGAAGATGCAATATAAAACAGAAGCGCATAGATACCTATTTCACTGTTTTATAATGTATGTACCTATTTATATGTTAAAAACATTAATACATCGGTTTAAAGTATTGGTGTTTATTTTTTGAATGAATAGAAAACAAATCCGGATTATCCGAGTTTTCAGTTATCCGAGGAGGGTGCCCCCACGTTACCTCGGATAACCGAGGTTCTACTGTGTATATATATATATATATATATATATATATATATATATATATATATATATATATATATATATATATATATATATATATATATATATATATATATATATATATATATATATATATATATATATATATATATATATATATATATATGGATATATAATATTATGTACTTTCTCCATTATTAGAAAACTATACAATTTATTAGGTCAGACTTTAAAGAATATTGTGAACCAACCAAACATTTACACTATGTTATAAATTTGAGCGTTGCGTTAGTACTCGATGCAGTCAACTAATTTTGGAGGTGCTTTAGGTTGATCGTGTTTTTAATAAAAATATGCAGAGGCTTAGTATTTACAATAAACGACTTGTGATGAAATAATGGGGCACCAGTTCGAAGTATTAACCTAGTAAAATGGTTTTGGAATTTTCGAACGCTAGGAGTTATTTTCGATATATTAAAATCGCGAATTTTGGTAACGAACTAAATATGGAGCCTACATCATCATATAATTAAGACAATGGCTATTTTCAACGTAAACATTAAATCTTAACGATCCTAAATGACTTTTAAATTTACACAGTTGACAATAAAACTCTTACGCCGAATCTCATTCTTCCTTAGCGGTTAATAAAATATGCAAAAATAATAAAAACCTAAAAAACATAATAACCAGCCATCCAATTCCAATACAGCTGTAGATAAAATCTTAAGCGGTCCAAAAGCCCAACGTTGCCAGTATTCAAATCCAAGAACAACCTTTTTTGACCAGTTTTGCTGAATGCTCATGACGAAAACACATTGTTCGATTCGATCTTGTGACAGCGAAGGATTAGGAGGAATAAAAAGTGATATTTCACTGCGTTTCAAGGAGGAGTTCTATTAAATCTAAAAGCAGTGAGCAGCAGAGAATCGTAAAATCCAAATTCGTGTTTTGCATTTCTTTCTATATATAAATGGACATTGAAGGTTATGTGCAATATATCAAATGCCCAACCCTACCTAATATGTCGGACAGAAAAGACTATGTGCAATAGTTTCTACCAGAACAGGGGAGCTGTGTCACCCTAATAAAGCAGGAAGTATATTTGAAGAAAATAATAAAATATAACACCTGATAAACGAGTAGCTACATATCCGAAGGAAGGTCGAAAAGGTATATAACATTCTTAAAGGTCACTGAGGCTCTATCTAAGCGCAAGAAAGGGTGTAAAACCGGCCTTTATGGGCCTGGCAGTTAAAAGGCCTTAAACTGAAGACGAATAACCTTTTTAACTTATGTGTTTTATTTTAACCTAACAAGATAATGCCGTACCTTAAAGAACTGTCAAATTTATTAAATTGATTAATTAGTTTATTTCCAAATATTATAAGTAATATTAAAACAATAACAGAGACAGCTAAACAGAGTTGTTCTAAGCAATCAGAAGATCCTACGTTTGCGAAAAAAAAGTCTTCAATTCTTTCATTATTCCAGTTATAACATACAGAGCACAGATATGGACATTGACTAAGAAGCGACAAAAAATACGAAAAGCAGAAAGAACCATGGAAAGGAAAATTACATTTAGACCTAGAAAGCGAAACGATGGTTTAAAAATAACGCTGAAACGGAAAATGTAGTGGAATGGACCGCAAAATAAAAATAGACATAGCAGGATTTGACAGGCGAAGTCAAGACCAACGATGGAATAAGGCCATAGACCATACACAGGCCATCGTTTAAGAGGCAAACCACAAACGCGTTGGAATGAGGATATTTAAAGCCATAAAAAATATGTGTGGACAAGGAAAGAACACAATAGAAAATTCTAGGAACAATTAGAGACGGCATACGTGTATATTTAATTAAATAAAGAATACAGAAAATGCTTAAAATACGATAAGAAACAGGATCCGGGCTAAGTTTTATATAAACCATGACACCACACATTCAAAACATTTCAAATTTAATTTTCCTGCTGAGTGTACGAACAAACAATGAAGTTTTCTTGTAGTGATTGAAATAAAATTTTTACGAAATATGTCAAGACGAGACAAAGCAACTAAGGAATCCAATCTACAGCTTTGCAGATGACAGTACACTTATCTCTTCATTCACTTTGAACGCTCGGACATCGACTCCTCAGACGAATATCCGCAGACAGCAGGAGGTCGTTCAACTTAACAAAGACCTGGAAGAAAATCTATCAAGTGGAATTTAACGCTACAAAAACCCAGGCGGCAGTTTTTTCATATGTCCTGGCATGAACATGTTGCAGGCATAGCAAGGAGAGCTTCTCAAAAGTTGGGAATATTATTTCGAACCAGAAAGCTTTACACTACACAACAACTGTTAATTCTTTACAAAACTCAAATTCGACCAACTATGGAATACTGCTCCCATGTTTGGGGCTCTGCTCCCCAACATACACTGCATTTGTTGGATTCTGTTCAGAGGAGAGCTATTCGTCTGACTGGAGACCTGGAACTTTGGGGACTTGAGTCTATTCTACAAGTATTTTCATGGAAAGTGTTCGAAGGATGTAGCCCGCTTAATTCCTCCCAGAGCGGTGCATGTTAGAAGTACACGTCACGCTAATACTTCACATTCGTATGAGGTTCTGCTTGTTACTCCTCGTACAACGCTTTTCAAGCAGTTTTTTATATGGAGAACATCATCTCTTTGGAATAATTTGCCCAGGACTGTGTTTCCCAACGAGTACAATTTACGGAGATTCAAGAACAACGTGAATCGCTTTTTCCGCACACGTGTCGCTCCTGTAGCACTTTAGGGACTTCCCTGCAGCACGTGTGCTAGACTCATAAAAAAAGGCAGATATCTTACTTTGGTCCCATCTCGCTCTACAGCCACTGTCTTCTAGAATTAATTGTTTATCCATCATCCTATTGTTTGTTATTCCTTTCCTCTGTGGTCCGAATTTTAAACCAGATAACCTTATTCTTTCTTTGAAAACGAATAAAGCTATTCGAACAAATTCCAAGCACTCCACTGGGCTTAGGAATTTCTTCAAAGGCAACCCTGGAAGTGCTTTAAGTACGGATATTTACAGCTGATACTGGACGGTGCTGACGAGGGTATACTAATAAATGGTAAGCGTATTAATAAAATTAGATATGCGGACGACACCCTTATCTTCGCAGATAGTCTAAAGAGCCTTCAGATATTAGTAACACGTGTGTCGGAGACCAGCTGTAAGTATGGTTTGTATTCTAATATTAGGAAAACCAAATATATGGTCATCAGCAAAAAGATCGTCAAATAAAAATAAATGAACAACCAATAGAACTAGTGTTCGACTATACCTACATAGGTAAAAACATAAAACGGTTCGACCACTCACAAGAAATTAAACAAAGCATCTAGATGTCAGTCAATAAATTTTGAAAGCTACACCTATGGAGCGTCACTTGAACCAAATATTGAACACCATTTTGAAGCTTCATCTGTCACATAAACACATCCTAAATTTTAAGTCGATCTGTGAAGTCATTCAATGTTTATCAGCTGGTTAAAGTAGACATGTTCAAGTATTTTTTAAAAATGAAAAAAATCAAATATCGTGCAGTGATAAAATTTTTTGGTTGGTTTTTGGGCAACTGAAATCCATGCGAAGTTAGTAAAAATGTTAAAGGAATCCTTTATTTCCAAGTGTTCATAAATGGACTCTTAAGAGTTTTAACGTGGTCGTACAAGCGTCAATGATGATGACATAAGTAAAGTTCAGGACGTCCAAAAACTGGAACAACTGAAGAAACTGTTGTGCAAGTGCAAGATATGGTAATGGAAAACCATCGATTAGCCGTGGAAGATTGAGCTAAGACTATAGGTATCTGGTATGGATCAGTACATGAGATTTTAACTAATGTTTTGGGTATAAGAAAGCTATTCACAAGATGGGTGCCGCATTTGCTAACATCGGAACAAAAACGCACTCGAAAGAAACTTTCTAAACAACATATGGCTTGTTTCACAAAGAATAAAACTGATTTTATGCGTCGATTTATAACTATGGATGAGACTTGGGTTTACTAATATGATCCTGAACTGCGACAACAAATTGCACAATGGACTCAGTCCGGTTGTTCAGCTCCAAAGCAGGTAAAGTGGTCAAAGTCGTCTAAATAAATTATGGCATCAATTTTCTGGAATGCAAAAGGAATTTTGTTAATTGATTACCTTCAAACCGGTAAAACAATCACAGGAGAGTATTATTGCAACCTTCTGGACCAGCTCGATGAAAAATTCGTGAGAAAAGGCCCGGTTTGCAGAAGAAAAAACTGATCTTTCATCATGACAATGCACCTGCTCACAGAGATGCTTGGGCAACGGTAAAACTGGTCAGATTAAAGTACGAATTGTTAGAACATCCAACCTATTCGCCAGATCTAGCTCCGTCTGACTTCCATCTGTTTCCAAACCTCAAAAGATATATATATATATATATATATATATATATATATATATATATATATATATATATATATATATACCAGATAAATTATTAAAGATAATGCAGTCGTGATAATTTTCTTTCAATCTACACCCCGTGGAGAATATTCCAGAATTTTTTCAGAATTTTTTGATAAGTCCTTTTCGAGATAAGGCAGGTGGACAGCGATTTTTCGCGATTTTTTAAAAATAATACAAAGAAAAGTGCGCGCAAGTATTACATTATATATATATATATATATATATATATATATATATATATATATATATATATATATTACTTGTGTTTTCACAAGCTTTCATTTGACACCACACTCGATGACCTAGTAAAAAAATTTTTTTTTTTCGCTTCCGATTTCACCCCCCAAAACTAACCCCTTAAGTCAAAGTTTAACTTTCAAAACTACATGGCTCTGATGAGGCCATCAATTCCTATATTATTACCAAATTTCAACGTTCTATGACAAATAGTTTCAGAGAAAATCAAGTGTGACAGACAGACGGACAGACACCGAAGTAATCTTATAAGTGTTCCGTACGGAACACTAAAAAGAATAACATTTATAGTGGTATTATCTTTCCCCGCAAACGAAAATGATGTGTTCACGGTTCGCCTAGGCGGGTCAGAGTCTTGGACACCGATGAAAGCATCCATGAAGACTTGAGGGAATTGCGAAGTGGTACAACAGACGAATATTGAAGATCTCGTAGATTAATCATGTTGCCAATCAGAAGGTGTTGCGCAAACTGAATACAAATCGGGAAGTGCTGACAACTTGGAATACCTAGGTCATATAATGAGCGACGAACATCGATATGACCTACTGCAACTCATTTTATAAGGAAAACTATACGGAAGAAGGCGCCCAGGCAGAAGAAGAACAAGAAAATAGAGACATGAGCACGTAACATCAACAAGAAGTTAAACGGACACACAACCATGTACCTACATTTAACGTCTAAAACTTGGATATTGTAATAAATCAAAACACTGGAATGTTCGTAGATATAGAAAATGAGCTGCTTCGCGTTCAAAGAAGTTCGTTCGATTAGGTTCATTACCTCCATCTAAATGCTTGTTATTTTTGTTGCGTCGGATCTGTGTGTTTCAACATTTTCACCTCTATATCGCACATTTTTAGATCACTTCGGTGTCTGTCTGTCCATCTGTCTGTCACACCCGATTTTGTCCGAAACTATTTGACATAGAAAGTTAAAATTTGGCACTAATATAGGAATTGATGGGATATCAGAGCCATGTAGTTTTGATAGTTAAATTTTGACTTAAAGGATTAGTTTTGGTGGGTGAAATCGAAAGTGGGGTGTCAAATGAAAGTTTGTAAAAACACAAATTCAAATTATATAATATAATACTTGCGCACACTTTTTTAAAAAATTGCGAAAAATCGCTGTCCCCTCCTGATCTTGAAAAGTACTGATCAAAAAATTTTGAAAAATTTTGGAATATTCTCCACAGGGTGTAGACTGAACAAAAATTATCACACTTTTAATAATTCATCCGGTGTATAAAAAAAATTCACAGTCATCAATTTTCAGTGAAGATCGGAAAAAAAGCTTGTTGAAAACTCATTTGGCTTGTGTTTTGTGAAGTAACTGATCGCTTTATACCTTCCTAACACTAATTGCGCAAGTCCGACTTGCACTTGACCGGTTATTAGGTTAGAGTTTTCCACTATAGGTAACTGAATCTATAGGACAAATTCTTACATTCTGTTAACTTTATCATTATATTATTAAAACGTTATCTAAATAAGGAATGTATACTTTCCGGTGGATGATGTAAGAATCTCCTAATACTACGACGAATACAATTTGGCAACTATGCCCAGTCGTATGTTCCGTCGGCATATCAGTCTGTATATTAATTCAGTGCATTTTATTTCATTGCCCCGGGTCACGGCATCCGTTTATAAAATGAGTTTTTGTCGATTACATTTATACAAGAAAGTTCAACTCTTAGTTTATCTTTTAGATTAATCTTTATCTTCAATATATCCTCAGTCCGTACCATGTTATTTTAGATTTTTTATAGATACGTATGTGGTTGATTGGTTTCCATAAAAATAATTCTCTGCAATTTTATTTGCGTGAATTCAGTGAATAACATTTTTGATATAATGACAGTCATGATTGACATGTCTGAAAATTGTAAATTTTTCTATCCTTATTTTAAAACAATAGTGACATAAGTAAAATTTGACAAAACGATGACTCGATGACGTGGTAAAACTAAACTAACCCCTTAA